>KL285651.1:8504-24990 GCA_000699545.1 Podiceps cristatus
GATCCAGCCTGTCCAGGTCCCTCTGAAGAGCCTTCCTACCTTCAAGCAGATCAATACTCCCATCTAACTTGGCGGGAAACTTACTGAGGGTGCAATCAATCCCCTTATCCAGATCATCAGTAAAGATATTAAGCAGGAGTGTACCCAACACTGAGCCCTGGGGAACTCCACTTGTGACCGGCCGCCAACTGGATTTGACTCCATGCACCACCATTCTCTGGGCCCGGCCATCCAGCCAGTGTTTGATCCAGAAGAGTGTACACCTGTCCAAGCCACGGGCAACCATTTTTTTTCACGAGAATGCTGTGGGGAACAGTATCAAAGGCTTTACTGAAGTCCGGGTAAATAACCTTCACACCCTTTCCCTCATCCACCAAGCAGGTCACCTTGTCATAGAAGGAGATCAGGTTCATTAAGCAGGACCTGCCCTTCATGAATCCATGTTGACTAGGCCTGATCATCTGGTTGTCCTGTAAATCGTGTGTAATGGCACCCAAGATGATTTGTGCTATGGTCTTCCCAGGCACCGAGGTCAGACTGACAGGTCTGTAGTTCCCCAGATCCTCCTTCTGACAGTGCGGAGGAGTTTCCCCTGCCCACTTAGGCATTTTCCCCTATGACCTACATCTGCCTTCAGGAAGCCCGCAGCTGCTGCTCAATCTGCTGTTATCACCGTTGGGAACACAAGCTCAGGACACACAAATTAATGGGAATCTTGAGGAAGACAGAGTCCAGCTGCCATCAGCTGGCACACATAGATGGAACTGCAAATGTTGCAGCCAACAGACAGCACAAGTCATCAAAATGACTACAAAATACCACTGGGGCATGTTCTTAAACATGTTTCTAAAAGTTCTGACACCTGTGGTGCGCTCGCTGCCACAGCAGTATCTCTTGCCGGTGCCTGGTTGGCAGTGACTGTCATTACCAGTGTGGGTTTTCCAGTGATGCTGATGAGCAACATTAGATACTTGGCTGCTTCGCAGAGGACAAGCAGGCCCCTAACATCTGCCACCTCTCTTGTAAAGACACTGAAGAGCAGCATGCTGGGTCCCCTGGCCTTGGGCTCACTGTCACGGGGTGCACAAGCACCAACATGCCCCCTTGGAAAGGCCACCAGCCCCACACGCGTGCCAGCCGAGGGCACACTCTGCAACCGCACTGCAGGCTGCACGGGCTGCTGTGCTCCCTGGGGGACCTTTCCCTGCCAGAAGGTCAATTAGTAACCATTATGGGTTTTATTTCAGAAATTGTTTTTCCACAACTGAAAATATTAAATTTTAATTACTAGCTTGTGTGAGGTGACTGGGGGGAGCACAGACTGGGTGGAAAAAGTGATGGTGAAGCATTGAGCTGATGTGAGAACAACAGAGGGCACCAGAGATTCAATCGTCCCAAAAAGTAGGTGATAAATGAAGCACTTTGGGGAAACAAGAGTTCATTGCTGTCTCTCAGCGCTCCCGAGCTGTTGACAGCGGGCTCCCAGGCAGCTGTGCCCTGCACGGAGCAGCACCGGCACCCACGGCCCCAACAGATCTCCTCGCCCGTATCTACACTGCAACCTTTCTGAGGACTAAACCCACCTGACGGCCCCACAAGAAGCAGGTAATGTCTTTTAATTCTTCCCATACCTGTGATTAGCAGTGTGCTCAGCTCAGTACTTCAGGCTGTGCTTTCTCATCCCTTAACTGAGGTGTTAGCCAGGGCTGCCTGCTTGTTAACATACGGGTCAATCCTCAGCTGTACGCAGATGCCTTAGTTTCTGCCTGCTTTCACAGCTATTATGCCTCCAAAATAGTTTTGCAGCCACATGGCTCATTCAGGGGGGTCTTCATCCTCTCTGCAGTTTCACACCAGTGCTTCTTACTGTGCCCCTTCTGTGAGTGTGGCTCTGGGCATGCCGCGGCACAGGACCCTGGGAACTGCCAGCGGCTCTGTGTTCGCATGGGGGATTCGATGGGGCTGGGATGCCCAGCCCAGCCCGGTGGGCTCAGCTGCTCCTCAGGGCAGTGCTATGCATGCAGAGAGTGGCTTTTTCACTGCAGGGTGACCACAGCAGACTGGCAGGGAACAGCTGCAGGGTAGGTGGTACCACAGTGAGACTGAAAGGCCAAGAGAGCCACAGCACCGACTGTATGTTAGTTCCTCCATAAATTCCACCCTAAAAATGACTGTATCCCTGTGGTTCAGTAATGCCACACCAGTTCTGGTGCCAGGGCAGGTGCTACACTTTCCTCTGTGGTTGTCAGATCTGTCTCCCAGTCTCAGACACTAAAAACAGTTCACTTACTTCATGCAGTTGGACATTTTCACTACAGTTTAGATGTTGATGCTTAGAAACCACGGACTTATAAGGCAATGTATTTATAAGCAATTGTAGGAATCTGGGTGTTTTCGTTCTTGCCTCACTGTAGACAGTTCCTTTATGAGCTGCAGACTAAGTCTGATACATCCTCCGCAGCCTCCTTGATGGTAGTGGATGCCATGAAATATTTAAAGGAATACCAGGAGATAGTCTAGGTTCTTGGATTAGTGCTTTCTGCTCTAGCAACATTTTGGCTTCCTGTCTTTGAAGGCTGAGGTTAGACAGGTGTGCTCACTCTCACCTCCCTCTTTGGAGACCTGTTACCTGCTGGGGCTGGTAGTACCCGTGCTGAGCTATTCCTCCCCAGCATCCCACAGCGAGAGGAGCAAGTTCGTGCTTGGGGACAGCCTGCCCGCAGCAGGCATCCAACCACCAGCCTGCAGCAGCATTCCCACCACCCCCAGGAGCAAAGCCACCTGAGCTACAGCACGGCTGGAAGGGCTCAAGTCCTCTGCGGGTTCACAGGCCTTGCAAGACCCAGAGCAAACCTGTGGGGTGGCTTCAGCAGCAAGGCAAGGGCCTTGGATGGCAAAGGGGGACTACTGCCCAGCTCTGCTTTGGGCTGCCCTAAAGCCAGTGGCTCTCTGACAACCACAGCAGCAGCAAAGATAAGGGACCACAAAAATTATCATTCTGCTTTGCAGACCCTTTGCTGTTACCCAAACTGTGCAAACAAGGGCTGGATGGAAGGGAAGGCAGGCTTATGTTTAGAGAAGGGCTGCTACCCCGTATAGCTGCAGGAGAGGTTTGCCTCTGTGTTTTTGTGTAGGCTGGTGGCAAGCAACGGTGTTACTTTGGCTGAGAGACAGACGGTGCCAACGAGCCACTGAGCCCCTCCAGGGGCTGTCTACATACGCGGCACAGGGGCACGAGGGGCGCAGAGCTGTGAGAACAGGGGCACTGCAGCAGGACCCAGCCCAGAAGACCCGTCCCCGAGCTTGGTCTCATGCCTGCACCCTCTTCTTGCAGAAAGGGCCCAATATGGGGAACTGCACCGAAGATGGTGACGATGACGTGCTACAGAACAGCATTGTGCTATTTCAACTGATCGTCTACATCCCAGTGCTCTCTTTGGGGGTCACACTGAACATGATTGCCTTCTGGGTCTTCTGCTACAAAATCAAGAGATGGACTGAGACCAAGGTGTACGTGATCAACCTCATAGTTGCAGACAGTTTCCTGCTCTTTGCCCTGCCTTTCTTGATATATTTTAACAAGTACAACTATCCCGTGGACAATCTGTGTATCACCATACAGAACATCTATTTTACAAACATGCCTATGAGCATCCTCATCATCACCCTGATTGCAATTGATCGATACATTGCAATTAAGTTTCCCCTAAAAGCAAAGATTCTTCGATCCCCACAGAAATCAGCTTCTATCTGTGGGTTTCTTTGGATAACACTGATAATTTATTCCTTCTTGCGTCCAAAATTTCCTGAAACAAAGAAGAAAATCTGCTTTCAGAAAGAATCTATTCAACCTAGTTATAGAATGCTATTCTCCATTATCTTTGGGTATTTTATTCCCTTAGTGATTGTGATTTTTTGCTCAGTACAAGTCATCAAATGTCTCAAAAAGAAGATGGCCGCAAGATGTCATGAGACAGAGCTATTCCAGAAAGCAATCCACATTGTTTCTGTGAATTTGTGTGTGTTCGTTATATGTTTTTCACCTTTCTACATCACACTGCTTTTGAGGTTTGCAGTGGATGTTGCTGGAGCTTGTTCTCTGCTCATAGAAGTTAGAGCCTCTATTCAGATCTGTGCATGCTTAGCAAATGTTAACTGCTGTTTGGATGCATTTTGCTACTACTTTGCAGCCAAGGAATTGCCAGAATTTTCTTCTCTGTCCCCCACTTGTGTATCGATGAGGTCCAAGATGAACCAAAGCCAAGAGTCACAGCCACCCACAGATCAAGTCATGACATAAAAAGGTGTAGTGCACTACAGGAGTTAAGAGCCACAGGGCTGCTGAGGGCAGAACGAATGGGACCACCTACAGTATTTGCAATCATTGTAGGTATAGGCATATCTGCAAGAAAGGGGCAACCTCCTCCAAGGGGTCTGATATTGACTTGAATTTTGTCCTTTTCTGTCCTCAGTGACTTGAATCCAGCTTTGACTATTGTCCTGGATCGTTGTATCACAGCATCGGGCGTCTCTTGGTCAAGGGAGACAGCCATGTGGTATGGAGAATAAAGTACTGTTTCTGATAAAGCCATGTGCTTATTTGTACATATCATGCAGCTAAACATAGGAAACTGAGCACCCTTATAGCAAAACACAAATCCACTTCTAGTACTGTAATATATATGGTCACTTAAACCCAAGAAGAATCCCCTGTACTACAATGCCAAACCTAATATATCTGTTCTGCTCAGACCAAAGAATTTGCCCATATAGTGGTTGCTTCCTGAGAAGCTCGCAGCTATTGCCACAATGCAGCTATTGCTGTGCATGGAGTAAACCACGGGAGTCAGTCAGTGGCATGAGACTATTGCCCCATTGCTGCCATATAACTGTTATATTGGCTTGTGGCAATGCCCTGGCATTTGTGAGACTAAATCATTGTGAGTATAAATAAAGCCATTACTGCATGGAAAAACTGAGCTATGCAAAGTGTTGTGGATCACAGAACTGACCCTTAGCATTGTGCATATTAAGCATAAAGCTGTGAAGATCTGATCTCACCCAGGTGACTACTGCAAGCCCTGGTGACAAGTTTGTTTGTTGTTGTACTTTAATGGGATCGGTTCTTCAATGGGTGTCCTGTCTGGTGAGAGGTGATCGCATTTGCCCGAGTCATCACAGCCTCACGCTGCAGGAGCATTGATGGCCAGAAAACAGCAGTAAGCAACGTGAGGCACACGCAGCCCTGATCCCTCCCTCGCCATCCATGAACAGTTTCCAGGGGAGGTCAGGAGAGAGAGGGATGCGTAAGGCCCTTCTGCAGAGATAGGGGAGGCCCATGGCTGAGGGCTTCCCGGCATTGCCCTTGTGTGATGAAGCATTGCTTTGGATTTTTTTTTTTTTCCCCAGGGGGGGTCTCAACAGCTCTCCTGCACCTCATTTTGAGACGTTTAACTCTTTCCATGCATTATACAGAGACCCGTGATCTATCCCATCTGGATTCCAGACCAGGCATCAGTTCTAAGGTCTGGCTTTCCAGGTACCAAATTCCTCTCTGATATCTGTGCTTGCTGACTATGCACCACGTATATTCCCACCCCACAGGGAAGTGACAACAGAGCAGCTCAAAACAGTTAAGCCACAAAGAGAGGTCTTGGGGCACCAGAAGGCAGTGACCCACAGAGAAACCTGGGCTGAGAGGGGACCTAGTGCCAAGGCATGACTACCTTTTGTTTATCTGCATAGAAATTTCATCTAACGTTTTAACACAGTCACTTATAAAGTCAGAGTGGGAAACATTACAGAGTTTTTTACATGCATCTGATAGCTGTGTCTTTGTTGGCTTTATGGTCCTTGACTTAATTAACTTCCTCAGTGACAACTGACAGTTCCCCTACAAGTGGCTTGTCACCTTCTAGTGTCTGCACACCACGTCCAGGAACTACTGTGTAGACATCAGCCAAACAACACAGGAAATGACTATTTCCATCACAGAAAGTACTCCCCATCCAAACTTCAGATCTACCTGCTTTGTGTCAATACTTTGGCAATGGTCCCAGCATGATGGAATGTGGGGAGCCTTGCCACAGGGTGGCTGACAGAGAAAGGACATGATAGAATTAAGCTAGTTAAAGTGTAGCAGGCCAGAGCGACCTTGAGCACAGCTGCTGTACAATAACAGGATGGGTAAGAGAAACAAGAATGTGAGAATTAGGGAACTGCTAAATCGCAAGGCTAACACAAAAGATAAGCACGGTAGGAGTTGACATCTAACTATTAACCAATGATGAGCTATGCTTCTGCAATATGTATGAGCTAATTAATGAACAATATATAAGGCGTGTATTGAGTATCAATAAACGAGGCTTGCTGATCATCAACGGATGGTGCTTGTCTCCCGCTGATCGCTCCGACAATGGAAGCTACAGTGAGCAACTGTGTCATGAAAATGGATGAAACTACTCAGGTCATTCAGTTGATCACTTATGTTCTAATTTTCTGCTTTGATGTATTATTTATGCTGTGGCATTATTGAAATTCAACTGCAAACAGAGTAAAAGGGCTGTATGTGACCAACTTAATCATTGCACACCGTTGTTGGGCCCTCATTCTACCTTTTAAAGTCTATTTTCAAAGACATGAAAAGATAGAAGAGACAAATAGTGTCTGATCTTAAAAAACATCTGTTGCTTAAGGAGATGTGTGAATGTTGTCACCCTTGTAGCTGTCAGCAAATACACTGCCATTAACTATCCTTGGAGAGCAAGAGGCTTAGTGTCCCCACTCACCCATTCTGCTCTATGGTGTGCTGTTGATCTCCATGACAGGCATCACTTACGTGTCCAGGCAAGCGGCAGTCAGCAAGGAAAAAGACTTCTGTTTTCAGAAACAGTGTAGAAGGCCTTCAAAAATGCTTTTGGCTGTGGGATTCCCTTCTGGGAGTTTGCATCTCATTGGTTATAATAAATTCCTGTTCCAAACAGATTATGATGAAAATTTTTACTATTTTGAAGAAAGATGAAGTTTGATTCATATCAACCTGTTATCATACTGTTAAACCAGAAAGCAAACAACTTATATTTTTACAAACCCAGTCACGTTCACGTTTTCTCCCTCTTAACATGGGGCACCTTATCCAATTTACAATGGGCTCCAATTAGATTGTCTATTCTGAAACACAAAACTGTAATGCTTTTGTGCACGTGGCCTCATGTATAGGCCTCACAGTACAGCAAATATTAGTGGCTGTTGAGATGCCATTTGCTACTGTTTTGTAACTAAGGAATTTCAGAGCACGTTCTTCTTACCCAAGCCTATAGTTTTTTATTCAAGTAAGGATCACAGACAAAGCACTCTATTGAACTAAACTCCTGCCATGGTTTCATCTCAGCCAACAGCTAAGCACCACATAGCTGCTCACTCACTCCTCGTCAGTGCCAAAACCGGTACAACAGCTGCACTAAAAAAATTTATAGTTGGTGTTCCTATACACAGCCAAGCTTACTGCATATAGAGCTGTATGAAGTAAATGTTTGCTTTTTTGTAGGAAGCAATTTGAGGTCTTTCACTGTTCATGTACTAAATTTAAAAAATTAATTGTTCCTTTTTCTTATTGTAATGTGGAAAGAGGCTGACTTCACAATCCCTGTCATCAGCAAGTAATATTTTTTTATTGTTTGTACTGAACTCTACAAAAACAAAAAAGGAAACATTCTTTTGCAAGTGAAAATAAAGCTATCTCATAGTAGTAAAACTAAATATTCATTTATTACCATTATACATCAGAGTCCTCTATTAGCAGTGCTAAACCTGTACTAGAGATTGTGAGAGGAGGCTTAGCTACCATGATATAAGATCTGCCTTACTACAGGATATTTTTAGTGCAACCCAAAGATGAGCAATGAACTTTCTGAATATCTGAAGACATATGTACTACCTTGGACAAAAATTATTACTTGGTTTGTGTGTCAAGTTATAATGATATTTAGGATGGGTTTCTGACACCTTTCTTCAGTCTGAACAAAATCTCAGCTCCCTCAGTGCTCCCAGTAAATTAAACAGGTGAGTTGTCAGCACCTGGGCTGCAACAAACTACCAGCCATCGTACAGCACCGGAACAGCAATCCACGAGGACAGCGACATGGTTAGCTGCAGATCTCTCCCTTTTCCTAGCACAGGAGTCTGGCTAATGATATTGGGGAGCAGCAGGTATGGTCCATCAGCAGCTCCAACAAGCAGGGCTGGACCACTGCACTCTGCTAACATTTCAGCAAGATATAATTGCTTTGTACCTTAAAAGAATAAGATGCTAACAATGGCTTAAACTTTAAATAAGCAAATCGATGCTGCAGTCAAAAAAAAAAAAATGAGGAAAAAAAAATATAATGCAAGGAAAAGCCTTTAAAATAATCCAGAATCTTGCTTCTAAGTGTCTAGCCAACAGTTTTAGCATTATTTGCCCTTCTAGGCAGGAAAGGCAGGGACTGGCATTGAACAGCTTTCTGCTGTTTGTTGGCATTTGGGCAGGCCTGAAATCTGAGCCCTCACCAGAGGTTTGGACTCCAGCAGCCCTCCTCTCCTGGGCGCTGGAGGGCACATACCAGGGAGTTCTGCATTTGAGCAAGCTGGGTGCTGCTTTCAGGGTTTGGTGGTAGCTCTGCGTTTTTGGTCTCAGTGCAGCCCAGTTGTTGCAACCACGAACACTGCCTGGCAGTCTCCAGGGGACACTGCAGGCGCCAAAGCAGCGGGGAAGCGGGGCTTTGCCATGCCCTCCCCAGTGTGTTTGCACAGAGACATGGCCGATCCGAGTATGGAGAGGGCAGAGGGCCTTGCCAGAGCACTATCTGCCATGGCTCAGCTCATTTGTGGCGCTAAGGAAGTGGAAAGGGGAACCAGTCTCTACAGCCGGGGTTAGTCATTGTGAGAGGCTGATGCAGTTAGCCTAACACTGCCATTTCACAGGCTTTCCATGCTAAAAATAAGACTGATGTGTTCTGCCCCAAACCCTGTAGCTCTGTTTTGGTTGAGATCTGCTGTTGCAACATCATGCCCTCCCATGAGAAAGCCAGGGAAAAAGCCCCACGGGGCAGAGGTGCATGCAGAGCCCGAATGCCACAGGGTAGCACCATGTCCCATTTCCCCCTCACAGGCATGGAGCCGGCACCAGTACCTCTCTGCCTTGCCAAAGGCCCTGTCCAGCTGGGATGTGCCAGAGGTGGTAGCCAGCAGGGCACATTCTCTGGGAGGCAGAAGAGACCGAGATCTTCCCTGGCAGGGAAAAGAGGCTGGAGCCCATCAAACCTGAGCTGTCCTGTCTACTAGTGATCTGTACCAGGAGCACAGGAAAACCTCATGAGAATGGCTTTCTTCGGCTGGGAAACAACCTCAAGCAGGACATCAGGCAGAGCTTAGAAGGGAAGGAAAAATGATTGTGCAGAACAGAAATAAGTCTTAGAGATCAAGAAGTGTAAAGATCAAATGGGTCTTTCTCATTCTTCCCTTAGATATGAAAAGCTACCTGTATACACAAATTACAAGCAAAGAAGTGAGATCACCCAGTACTGCTTCTCATAAAACTAAGAAAATTGCTCAGATATGTCCTGAAAACTACCTGATTACTTTGTCACAGCTTTCAGTAAGGATGAGGAACCTGAGAAGTCCAAAATTTTAAAGGAATTGGCACATGAAATCTCACACGAGCAACGAGGCTTTTAAATAAGTCAGCCAAAATAGGATCAGGGGGCAGAGACCACGAAACACAATCCCTTCTCTATGATGGGAAGAAAGGGAAGGGTCTGGCCAGTAACAGCTCTACTATGCTGAGACCTGAAAAATGTGTAATTTAACAACACATCTGAATAACATTAAATGGGAGGGAACAAACAGAAAGGCAAAAGTTAAGTGGTGCTGCACCTTAAGAGTATTTGGCTTCACTGGCTTCTTTCACTAAGAAAATCACTTTTCCAGCCAAGGTGTGGTAGACGCTGGTGTCAGTAAAGGTCCTTTGGAGCCCATTGCGAGCGGTCATGCACTTTACAGGCACTGGCACGCAGGGATGCCGCAGGCCGGCAGACTGCCCCACTGGAGAGCTGCCGGCAAGGACGTGAGAAAACAGCATGAATGTCACCTGCCCTGTGCCACACAGTGACAGCCCTTGTGGGGCTGAGACAAGCTGAAAACTCCAGAGGCACAGGAAAATACCAAGTGAGCATCATTGGTCCATGGCAGAGGTAACAAAACCTGCGACTGGATGGAAGAAGGGGGCCATAAGCAGCTGCAAGAGCCTAGGAGGTGGCTGATGGGAAGCTGGGTGGAAAGAAGAGAAACATGAGGGTCCTGACCCAGCGGTGCCCAGGAATCAGACAGGGACCTGAGCACCACACCAGGAGACATGTAAGTTCCCCACAGATGATGCTTCATCATAGCTTTGCCTACTTGTAGCTGGTGTTGAGTTGCTATGACATATCCTGGTGAACCTGCTGATCACAGCCAGCTGCTTTGTGTCTGGCTGGTGACAGGGTTTGTCCCTCCCTTGAAGCCTCACCGGGCTGATGGGCGGCATAGCTGCCTTCGTTTGGCGACCACAGGACCAAGCTATGGATGGGAAGGATCACACCAGAGAGATGCTATGAGCTGAGCTCCCTCCAGGCTTGACTTTGACTGCTCATGGTTAATACTGGTAGTGATTACCTTGACATAGACAATATGCGCATGTGGACAACACTTGAGGATGGTGCAAAGTGAAGTGTTTTCTGTTTCTATTACAGCACAGGAACTGGGTGACTTTGAAAAATTAAGTATTAACGAGGACCATAACATGAAAAGCATGGATCAACAAGCTGGCTGAACTAGTAAGTCAGTAACTACTTATAAGCATCAAAAAAAAAGGCAAAAGCAGTCCCTTGAAACTCAGAAGTATTTAAGCTAAGCTCTATACTGACTATACACTGGTGTCCTGGTTTCAGTTGGGATGGAGCTAATTCTCTTCCCAGTAGCTACTGTGTTTTTGATTTAGTATGGGATTTGGTATGTGAAGAATGTTGATAGTACACTGGAGTTAGTTGTTGCTAAGAGGTAAATTACTGTTTTTCAGCCTCCCAGGTTTTTCCAGTGTGCAGGTGCAAAAACCTGGGAGGGGTATAGCCAGGGATGTTGACCCAAACTGGCCAAAGAGAGTATTCCAGACTATAGATGTCATGCCCAGTATATGATGGGAGTCGGGTGGTGGGACAGATGCTGTTCATTTGTGCGTTCGTTTGTTCATTCGGGGGCCTGGCTAGCTCAGTGGAGAGAGCATCAGAGGGTCCAGATTTTGAGCCCCTGGTCAGGCTCAAAGGGTTGAGATAATGATAGATTTGACCAGTGTGTTATAACAAATTGTTATAAGCATTTGTTATATTAGCTTAATTGTCACTAGTCACCATGTTGTTTTATTTGTTTTTAAAGTTGTGTTATGTAGCACCTTACTTGCCGTATATACTGTTTATCAGTGTTTGTGTAGTTTATCACCTCTGGGCATTGGATTAAGGTTATTGCTTCATTGTGCTGTGTAGCACTGGCTTATAGTATGATAAAATCATTGGCTCTAAGATCATTTTGGTATCTGTATTCATATTCAACAGGGGAGGGTGAGGCGCAGGGCAGAGGAGCAGCTCGAGCTCGGCAGCCTTCTGGTGGGAAATGTCCGTAATGACACTTTTTGTTTCTTCTCCCTGCAGTGCTATGCCGGGGGTGGGAGTGGAGGGGGGTGGGGTGGGGTGTAGAATGACGACACAGGACAGTTTCTTTTACTTTCCCTTTCTCCTCCTGGGTAATCACATAAGCTCTTAAGAATTTTGAAACCCCTTGGGGTGTTTGAAGCGGCATGTTCCTATTTAATAGGAATCTCAGCAGAACGAACATGTCAGGTCTTACCAAAGCTTAAACATCAGCACAGATGTGGGCGCTGTGCGGCTATCCCAACCCCAGCAATGGCCACAGTGGTCAGCCCAAACCCCAAGACAGGCACTGCAGTTACACCAACCTCCATGATAGCAATCGTGGCTACTCCCCCCTCGGTGATGGTCACCGCAGCTGCCCCCAACCCCAGAAACAGGCACTGTGGCTACTCAAAAGCTAGCGATAGGTAGCACAGATGAACCAAAGAACCAACCCATGCCGGTATCAGCCACCTCTATACAAAAGAAGAAAAGCACAAAGAAATCAGTTTGCTTAGCATAAGATGAGGGTGAATCAGGTACATCACAAGAACAGGAAGAGGCAGGCTCAGAAATAAACCCCTGACCCCTATCCCTGAGTGAGCTGTGAGAGAACCAAAAAGACTTCAGCCATCATCAAGGTGAGCGACTTGTCACCTGGCTGCTCTGATGCTGGGACAACGGGGCCAGTAGCCTGGGACTAGAGGGTAGGGAAGCCAGGCAGCTGGGATCCCTGTCAAGGGAAGCGCCCATTGGCAGGCAAATGTAAGACAGCCAGGAGCTCTCTAAAGGAGACTCCTATCAGGTGTAAAGGACAGGTATTTCTTCAAGGAAGGTAGTATATAACCAACCCAAACTATACTATGATCCTATATGTCACCCAAACAAGTGGACCACCATGGAGAGAGGTATCCAGTATCTGATGGAATTAGCTGGGTGGGAGCTTATTTATCATGACTTGGATAACGCGCAGACACTCATAAATCCAGAGGAAATCGAAGGTACCTGACCCATGTGGCAGAAGTTTATACAGAATGCAGCATCGTTGTATGACAACTCATTGGCACCAATGGGTTGGAAAGACAAAGAGGCACCACTGGTGCATGCAGTGGCTAACCAGCTCCGACAACACAAAGATAATCACTCTTCCTCACTATGAGCCTCTGTTTTGGCCATAGAAAAACTGACTGAAAGATCCAAAAACCTGTTTGAAAAACTGTTCTGGGAGTTTCAGAAACTCAAAGAGGGTAATTCCTGCTCCTGACCTGTATGGACCAGTGTCTCAGTTATTAGGAGAACACCTTCCCTTGCTCAAGATGGTGCACAAAGCAAGATACCCTGCAGTTTTACCCACGTGACCATGGAGAGGACATGAGGAAGCGGGTTGGAAAAACCACCTTAACCCTAGAGGCAAAGGTACATGAGTTGCAAAGAGAAACAATTAGAAATGAGGGTCCGTACAGGAAAATTGCTGCTCCAGTCTCCAGTGGGCAGTTCCCCAGACTTGATAGAAGGGCTTCCAATTCATATTTCCAAGAAATAATAAGGATGAGATTCAAGCCCACACGTCCCACATGTATATATTTGTTGATAGCAGGTACTGTAATCAGAATTAGTGGGGCCCTGCCTCCAGACATTTGGAAGAGAGGGACAACTGGGTTTACTGGACCGTATGGATACGATGGCCTGGCAAAAGTATGAGGCTCTAGTGGACACTGGTGTACAGCACACTCTAATGCCATCAAGCTATAAAGGGGCAGAACCCATCCTTATTTCTGGAGTGACAGGGGCATCCCAACAGTATTGGAGGCTGAAGTGAGCCTACCTGTGAATGAGTGGCAAAAGCACCCCATTGTGACTGGTCCAGAGGCTCCGTGTGTCCTTGGCCTAGACTACTTCAGGAGAGGGTATTTCAAGGACCTAAAAGGGTACCGGTGGGCTTTTTGGTATAGCTGCTGTGCAGATGGAAGAAATTAAACAGCAGTCTACCTTGCCCAGTGTCTCAGAGAACCCTTCTGTTTTGGGGTTACTGAGGGTCAAAGAACAACAGGTAACGATCACCACCGCAGCCCATGCACCAGCAGCAGTTTTGCACTGAGACTCCCTGATCCCCGACAAGCTGATTTGTTGACAGGAGAGCCAGGGAGTGATCAGCAAGACTCACTCACCCTTTAATAGCCCTGTATGGCCAGTGCAAAAATCTAACAGAGAATGGAGATTAACAGTAGACTATTGTGGTCTGAATGAAGTGATGCCATCACTGAGTGCTGCTGTGACGGACATGCACTTCAATACGAGCTGGAGTCACAGGCAGCCAAGTGGTATGCTACCATTGGCATTGCTAAACCATTTTTCTCAATCAGTTTGGCAGCAGAGTGCAGGCCACAGTTTGCTTTCACTTGAAGGGGTGTCCAGTACACCTGGAACCGACTGCCCCTGGGTGGAAACATAGCCCTACTATTTGCCACAGACTGATCCAGACTGCACTGGAACAGGGTGAAGCTCCAGAACACCTGCAATACATTAATAACATCATTGTGTGAGACAACACAGCAAAAGTCATTATTGAGAAAGGGGAGAAAATAACCCAAATCCTTCTGAAAGCCAATTTTGTCATAAAACAAAGTAAGGTCAAGGGACCTTCACAGAAGATCCAGTTTTTAGAAATAAAACAGCAAGATGGACATCATCAGATCCCAATAGATGTGATCAACAAAGTAGCAGCTATGTCTCCACCAACTAGCAAAAAGGAAACACAAGCTTTCTTAGGCATTGTGGGTTTCTGGAAAATGCATATTCCAAATTACAGTCTGATTGTAAGCCCACTCTATCAAGTGACCCAGGAGAAGAATGATTTCAAATGGGGCCCTAAGCAACAACAAGCCTTTGAACAAATTAAACAGGAGATAGTTCGTGCAGTAGCCCATGGGTCAATTTGAGCAGGATAAGAAGTTAAAAATGTACTCTACACTGCAGATGGGGAGAATCACCCTACCTGGAGCCTCTGGCAGAAAGCACCAGGGGAGACTTGAGGCAACCCTTAGGGTTTTGGGACCAGGGATACAGAGGATCTGAGGCCTGTTATACTCCATCTGAAAAAGAGATATTGGCAGCATATGAAGGCGCTTGAGCTGCTTCAGAAGTGGTTGGTACTGAAGCACAGCTCCTCCTGGCACTTTGACTGCCAGTTCTGGGCTGGATGTTCACAGGGAGAGTCCCCTCTACACATCACGCAAGCGATGCTGCGTGGACTAAATGGGTCACACTGATCACACAGCGGGCTCGAATAGGAAACCCCAGTTGCCCGGGAATCTTGGAAGCAATCACAGACTGGCCAGAGGGCAAAGATTTCAGAATGTCAACAGAGGAGGAAGTGATGCGTGCTAAAGAGGCCTTACTGTATAATAAACTGCTAGAAAATGAGAAGTCATATGCCCTGTTCACTGATGGGTCCTGTAGGAAAACATCAAAGGTGGAAAACTGTCACGTAGAGTCCTACACAACCAGTCACAGAAGGACAAGGTGAGTCAGTTTGCAGAGGTGAAAGCTATCCAGTTGCTTTAGATATTGCTGAACAAGAAAAATGGCCCATACTTTATCTCCATACCGACTCATGGACGGTGGCAAATACCCTGTGGGGGTGGTTACAGCAAAGGAAGCAGAGCAACTACCAGTGCAGAGTCAAATCCATTTGGGCTGCCTTGTTGTGGCAAGATATTGCTTCCACAGATGACCTGGAAAGCAGGAAGGGGAAATGTGTTTGCCCAGGACAGCGATTCAAGGCACTTACAGCAGGGCCTTTGAGCTTGTTGACCAACTTGCCTGAGCTCTTCATGTAAACGGGTTGCAATGAACAGCCAAGGAGGAGCCCTTGGCCAGCGGCTGCCTGCAACTGTGAGCAGTCACAAAGTCAGCAGGTCACAGGGTCACAGTGCCGCATTTTCTCAGAACTGCTGGCTGATGAGAACTGTGGAAGAAAGAGAATTACCATGATTCAGAGTGAAACCCAGTAATAATAATCACAAAGCTGTCTGCATACCAGAGCTCTCACCTCTCAGACAGCTCTGTGAATGGGAGCCCACCGGGACTGCTCTGCCCTGGGGCTCAGCTCCAGCCCCAGCAGGAGTGGCAGTCCAGAAGGCAGAGAGGAGACCTTGGGACCCTCCAGGATAACGGGCCCCCTCCAAGCAACGCGCACAGCCCGTTGGGTGAGGAAGGTCAATGGGCATTGCCCAGTGAGACATCAGGCACCAGAAAGTAAATGAAAGGAAAAACCCAAAGCCATTCCGTCTCCAGAAGAACTGCAAGGCCACATGGCAGACAAGCGTTTCCCCTCACTGTGCAGCTATTGCAGGCTCCTCAGTTGACAGGGGGTGGTACAAACCATGCCAGTGGTGGCAGAGGAAGCTCAACCCCGGGGAAATGCGTTGAGGGGGGGTGGAGGTGCTTCCTCCACCAGTGCTGCTGGTGCCACAGCCACGAGCAAATGGTGATGGCAGGATACCTTGCTGGTCACATGCCAGGAGCAGCGCTAGGAGGGCTCATCGTGCCTGCATGCCGAGGCGCAGCTGGTCTGGAGGAACAGTCGCTCTCTCTGAGGATGTGAGCAGGTAATTCCTCCTGGGTATTAGCTGACCTGGTTATTTGCGCCCTGCAAGGCACTGCCTTTTCCCAGCCATGGTGGGACACCGAAATGGTTGTGGAGAAACAGAGAAGGATGGATCCTGGGTATTTTCAAAGGCTCATTTTGATACTGGACACATTAGAATCATAGAATGTTTTGGGTTGGA
>KL285652.1:6239-18515 GCA_000699545.1 Podiceps cristatus
AGCCAGGGATGGTTCAGTTTCTACCCTTCCAGTCCGATTTGTGTAAAGAAGGACCTGGAAATCCTCGTGAAGAGGCTTGCGCCTGGCTGTGCACAAGCTTTTGGTGGCGGGGCCGTTGACCATGCAGTGCCTTGGCTTTGCTGCACCAGCCTGAAAACCAGAACCCCTAAGAAACATGTCCCCTGCTGTCCCCAGCCCCGTGCCGTGAAAAGAAGAGACTGACAAGAGATTTCTTTTTTGTCCAAACCACCACCAAAAGGCCTGAGAGCAGACGGAGCTCCCTACAGCCCCGCCAGCCACTTTTTAACTGCATAAACCTCCCAGAGGTGCAGCCCACGGGGGCTTAGCACTGTGCTCCACAAAATATTGACAGAGCTGGCACTTCTTTCTCTCCTTCCCTTCCCTGACTTTGCTGCCTATTCCCTTTTATCACGCTGAAAACCCCTCGCCTCCCTCCTCATCCAGCTCCCTCCCTGAGTACCCTCGCCACAGCCCCGCATTTGATTTAACCTCTGTTATCTCCCCGATTAGCCCCGCCATGGAGCAGATAGTTGGCTCTTATCAGTCCATTAAAGAGCCAAAGAATGCTGTTACCAGTTTTTTATCTGCAAAACGCACACAAAGCCCCGCTGATTATTCTATTAATTTGTTAATGAACCTGTCTTGCCAGACAGACTCTCAGTGCCTTTGCAAAGTAGGGGTAGGGAATTTTAATCTTCCTAGGGGTCCAGGCCCTGGGCACATGAGGTTTTTCAGCTCTAAACTTCTGTAGGATCTGAAAACCAAAAGCTCACCCCGCTTTAACAGCTGCCAAACACATCTGCAAGCGTTTTGGAAACCGCTCCGGCGGGGTACATCTGCTAAATTACGGAGAGGGAGTATCCCCGAAAGCGAGCGCCGGGCACGGCTTGCCCCCCCAGGCCTTCTCGACCCGCGGCCCCCGCTCTGCAGCCACCCACTGCCTCGCTGAATTGAACAACCAGCGAGGGGGTTGAGATGGTGGCAGGTCCCAGCACCTTGGGCCCTGTGGACCAGGCTTCATGGAGCGCCAAGCACCCAGACTAACTCACACCCCTAAGTTACCCAGTCAAGAGGGCCAGAGAGAGCCCACATTACCGGCACCGCGGGTGCTGTGTCCAGCTCGGGCTGGAGATACTCCTCCAGGTCCTGCTTCTAATGAAAGACAGAGCCGGGACCCAAAGGCCTAAGGGAGTGAAGTCAAACCAGCTGCTTTACACCTGACAAAGCAGGTCTCTCTCCCTACCAAGGTCAGCTAAAAACCCTCTGATTGACTCAGAAATAATGAGATATTAAAAATAATATATTTGAGGTTGTGTTCGTCGACCCTCTGAGCCGCTGAGATTTGCAAGTGCACGCTCTCTTGCAATGCAGGAGACTTACCACAGTACCTTAATGCCTCCCAATCTTTAATATATTTACTCTTGCAACACCCCTGTGCAGAAGCGATATTATTACGACTGCGGAGAGGCGCAGAGAGCCTGGGATGACACAGAAAGACAGCAGCAAAATGAGCGATTCAGCCCAAATCTTCTAAAACCCGGGCTGGTGTTCTAACTACCAGCCTATTCTTCCTCCCCTCATATTTGCTCGTGGCCAGAGCTGCTTCTAACTGAGGAAAGGACGGAGAAAAGACCAAAATAACCAGAAGAGCATGGCAGACCTGTTAGGATTGTGCACTGCATTCCTGGCTTGCAGAAATCATTTGTCTCCTCGACCCACCTGTCTTCCCCTTATCCTGAAAAAAAAAAAACCAAACAAACCAACCCCAACTACTTGCTTTTCAGTTATTTTTAGTCAAGGAGAGCTGGATGCTTAAGTACTTCTAAAGCTGCCAATTGCACAACAAATTAAATGCATAACCCCGGAGCACTCAGAGGATGAATACATTACGGACAAAAGAAACATGTCATCACACCCACACACAGCTTTGTTTACTTTGCATTCATACATGACTGTTGTCACCTCCATCCCTGACTCCTAATGATAAAAGACAAAAAGGCAGAGAATTCCTGCTCAAACCCCCAAAGCCTCCATCTGATATGCACAAACACAATTTGTCTCGAAGCCTCCCGAGACCCCGATCAAAGGGAGATGCATACAGAAAGAGCTGCAGGTAGGACCCAGCTCACCGCAAGGAAAGTGCCGCCCAGTCTGGAGCGGGAGCTGAGCCCAGGCATCGCTCTCTCTCATCGCACTCCTGCCCAAAAAATTGGGACCAGGCTTCCTTGATGCTCAGGCATTCACATGTCTGGAAGCAAACGATTTCCCATCGACGTTCAAGAGCTGCCACTGTTCCTATAGGAACCCTTCCTATTTATCACGCCAAGCAACGCGAGGCGTTTGTATTCACGCTTCTGGGTTTCAGCCGTGCTCTCCAAATCAGCCGTCCTGTTTTTACGGTGAACTAGGGTTTGATCTGAAACCCAGAACTGATATTACACATGAGTTTCAAAGCCACCTTGCCTTCATTAGATCAACCACCCGGAGCCTCCTCATCGTTCATCTTTGTCTCCCCTGAAACGAGTAACCTCATTTATAGTACGCATTTTGATGCCTCACCCCAAGTTTCCTCTGATATATCCCCGATTCCAGGGCAGGCTCAAAGCTTCTTTAAACAAAAGCATTTAAAACCAAAGCAACCACAGCACCTGGCAGGTGCCAACCAGCTGGCCTGCAAGTCTACTCCATCTGCCACTGGCAACAGCTTTCCAGGTCAAAGCACGTTTTCATTGCACGGAGAGGAGACAACTTGTGCTGTAAGGAGGCCAGAGGATCTCTGCATTAATGATCACAGGCATAAAAGCACAGGGTCCACGGCTGAAAGGAAAGGGTGACGTAAAAGAGACAGGCAGGCCTCCAAAGAGACAAAAATAGCCATTTTGCACCTAAGAACGCTCTCCTACAGACCCTCGGGGGAATAGCCTGGGAAAGCCTGCCTAGGAGGTAACACTGTGGGAAGATCAAGCTCCACACAGCCCAATGTCAGGACATTTATTCTTGACTCTCTCAGTCTCAAGAGTACGAGAGTCTTTGTAAGGAAAAGGCCACAGCAATCCCTGCTTGCCACGTGCTCTTGGTTCACTTCTGGAGACTGATTTAATGGGAGACACATCAGGATCATAGAACGGTTTGGGCTGGAAAGGATCTTTAAAGGTCATCTAGTCCAACCCCCACCAGATGCTGCCGATGGTCAACGGTAATCACCCCGAGCAAGACAATCCTGAGAGCATTTTAACCATTAGATTCAGCTCTGACCTCTCTGAGCCCGACACACTGCTGGAAAAACAGGCACCCTTCAAATGACAGCTTTTTACTACCACTGAGTCCATTTTTAGCACTCCTTGCTAGACATTTTGTCATTTTTTTTATTTTTTTCCCACCACTACAAGGTAACGCTCATAGCACAAAGACAAGCCCACCGGTGCATAGTTTGTCAGCTCGATGGCTTCCTACAGCACTGAGCACAACTTGGCGTCAGCTCCCGACTACGGTCCTAAGCACAACGACAGCAATAAATATCAGTAACAGCACACAAAATGGAGCTGAGCTGGAACACACTGGGAGGGGAGAAAAAAAAGGTCTGGAAATGGGTTATTCTGCTTTCTGCCGTCTGGCAAAGGGAACCAACCCTCCAGCCCCCAAGCCTCGGTTATCGGGGAGCCTGAGCTTCTCCAGAGCGTCATCACCTCAAAGGACTTCTTACAGCCCAGGATCCTCCCAACAGGCACTGTCGTCTTCTTCCCTGCCTACACCTTTCTGTCTAACCAGTGCTTGGTATTTGAGTCTAAAGGTTAATTAAGTGTGGCTGCAAGAATGAAAGGCCACAATCAATTACCGTGCCTGCTTGTCCATTTGAGTCAATTTTTAATCATGGTGATTTGGTATTTTGGGAGGCATGGGGTGAGGAGAAGGGTGAAATTCTCTTTCTTCCTCTCTTTTTGAAAGATATTTATTCAAGCTGGATAATTCCCCGGTCTCCAGGCAGATAGCATGCCTTCCCCGGCACTCACCACCTTCTCTTGCCTTCCCTTTCTGTGCAGCACTCCAGAAGAAGGAAGCCAGCAGAGATGGAGACCATAAGAAAAACTGGCTTTGATGTATTCCCACCGCAGCTTTCTGGACCTGCTGCCTGCCCCGAGTCCTCCAGGTTTTACCCAACCTGAGGCTGGAGGAACTAGAAACGGACCCTCCACACTCAGGTGAAGCAGCACATACGCAACATGTCCCCAGACCCTCATCTCTCTGAATCCCTGCCCAAACCTTGTTCGCTCCAAAATATATACCCCCAAATCCCCTAAAAGGCACGGAGATGCCCACCTACCTCCTCACCCACCAGATAAAAGCCCTCCCAGCCCTCTCCAGGCAGCATCCCCGGTGCACCCCATATGCACGCAAGCTCTCCCGAACACGGCCCATCCACACCCTCCCCCGCCAACCGCTCGTTGCAACCACACCAACTCTTATCCCTTAACATGCTCCTGCCACCCCGAAGGCCACACGCTCACCCACCCCCCAACGAGCTCCCTTTGCCTGTTGTAATAATTAACTATTTAAAATTCAACCAGTACTAATCGCAGCAGTCCGGGCTGTGTTCTCATTACCCAGGATCAATTCCTGTTTAATATTCACCTCCAGGGGCGGATGTGGCTGGAATGAGTTGCTGATTTCTCTCTCGCTACGCCAAAGCTAATGAGTGGCTCCTGCTATTGTAGTACAGTCACTCTCCTGTAATCAGTCAAAATAACAAGCAACAGCACCTTCCAGGGACGCAAAGTCTTCTACATAAATATACATAGACAGTCAGCCACGCCAATGGACTTCACATCTCAATGAGCTACGGCCGAGGCGCAGCCCTTCCCCGGCTGTGGGCGTGGGGACAAGCCCACAGCCTGAGAATTAGCCCTCGTCTTTACAGGGCGTCACCGCCATTTATAAGGGTTTGTCCACATCTGGAAGCAGCTCTGGATTCAGAGCATGGACAGCTGCCCCTGCCTCCATCACAGAGATGCTCCTTGTCCCTCGCTAGCTTCAACAGATGCATTGGCCCACCATAAGAACAATCTGCAAAGTCATTCCCGAAGAACTCCGTGCGCGCAGTACATGCCACGCGGTAACTCACAGCCCTGAGAGTCAATTTTCCCTTCAAACCTCCCTCTGTGGAAGACGACCGAGCTCTTGCAAAACAGTAACAGGGAAAAAACCACCCTGCCTGCTCCATCCGAGGCATTTGCTAACAGATCTTGCATGGGATGTGATTAACTTCCACCTCCCTCCTCTCCCACCCGCGCAAAAAATCGAGATGTCGGCTATTCCCTTGGCTTTTGTAAGCACTGGGGGAAAGTAAAACCCATTCCTCTGGGGAAAGCAACCTAACGCATCGAGCTGGTGGGACATCATCAAATAGCAGCACGAGCAGGGTAACTGGCCTCACTCGGGGGGATGTGCCACTAAATTAGCACACAACGAAGTCCTCCTAAGGCTGGCCTAATTAAAGGGCGGAATTGGTGAGACACAGAGAGCGTGGAGGAAGAGAGCGGGTCGTCTTAGCAGGGCTGCAAACGTGTCACCCGCACGGCGGCCGTCTCGTCCAGTGGAGATGCCGGTGGCACGTCATCCAGGGACGCGCGGGGAGAAGCGAGCGTCATCTCTTGTCAGGCTTCGCGCGGACAGGTCACAGGACAGCTGGAAAATGGGAGCTGGCAGGAATCTTCATCGAATGACCAAACGAGTCTATTTTTGTTCCTTAGCAGCAATTAAGGGCAGAAAATTAAACTAGGATCTTCGCAGCAGGCAGTTGTCACCTCGGTGGGTGGCAGCACGCTCCTCGCTCGGCTGCACCACGGCGGTTAATGGCAAGGAGCAGGCCAGGAGACGCCTGTCCCCTGCCAGCGCCGCAGGGACGGGAGCGACCTTGACCTTGGGGAAGCCTCCAAAGGGAGATGGAGGAATGCCCACGAGCTCTGCCCCCTCCCTAGCGATGGCACGATTGATGGAGCAAAGGGAAATCGTCTACCTGGTGCGTGTCCATCACCTCCCAACAGCTCACAGGGGAGGAGAAAAACCACAGATGCCTCAAGGCAGTTTGCTTGCCGAAAAATCAATAACTAGTATTAAAAAATGGATCCAGTTCCCATTGGAACAGACTGCTCAGGGCTCTGCCATAATTCTGCAGAACAGTCAATATTTACTGTAAGTGTCTCAAATAAAGATTGAGCTTCGATTTAGTGAGATCGTTATTGTGCGTTAATAATATGCCAATTGATTATTAAACATATTTACTGAGGGTATGAAAAATAGGCTAGGAGATGAAAGGGCATCTGACGCAGGAACATGATGTTAACGAGGGAACCTAATTGTGCAGAGCTGCATTAGCCAAATTATCTTTCTGTCGTTAGGAAACATTTTATAAAGGCATTAAAATGCTACAGATAGAGGAACGATACACGAACATCCAAAGGAGTTGGGCAAGAGGACAAATCGCATCCTGACAATGCATTGCCTGCATCCACTTCTCCCTCTGCGCACCAGCGGCACTGGAGGACTCGCCGCTTCGTGCCAGTGCCAAAAACGAGAGGTGAAAGACTGGGAGCGGCCTCAAAACCCACCAACCTTTCTGGACAACCTCAATGCCATCTACGCCAAGCCCCCGGGTCCTGCGGGGCGGTGTTTCTGCCGTCAGAGCGCTGGCGAGAGCGTGGCGGGGTGCGAAGTGACATTTGGCTGGGTGCTGAACAAGGCTTTCTGCTGTCTGAGGATTTTCATAACGCGTCCACAAATGTCACTTCAAGTACACTTGCAGCTCAGCAGTCAATTCTCACTTTGAAAATACAGGGAAACGTCAATTTGTGCGTGTTTTCTTCCTAGTCTAAATCGTACTCTTGCTGAAAAACTAGCATAACCGACGGATTTTTTTTTTTCCTTGTCCTTTTTCCACAAGTTCTTGATGAAATGTAAATGATTTTCAACTTTGATCTTTATGCTTCCTGGCTCTTTCTGACTACGTTTCTTTCTTAACAATTTGACTCGAGCTTTCTCCTGAAATAAGGCTCTGTCCTCCCATCTGCACCATGCAAATTACTGAGCAGTCCAGTGCAATAGCTCAGAACCGGCCACTCGCTTCCCTAGCAATAGAAATTATTTCCATTCGGAGTAATATATCCCCCTGCTCCTGCTCGATGGATTGCTGCTCACCAGGCATTCAAATTTTGCTCATCTTATGCCGCAGGGCAATTTTGAATGCACCAAAGCCCAGGCTGCTTGGCCACGGGATGCTGATCGCATTTGTGTTAGAAACAGGAGCGAAAGGAGGACTGGGATATACGGTCTCCCACCTTCCCTGCAGAGGTTTAGGTGGAAGGACTTTGTTGGGAGCTGCCCAACACGCGTGGCGTACACCGGCGGCACCGGGAACCTGCGGAGCTGGGCTTTGCACTCTCTGCACATACATTACTTTGGCTCCATACTGAGTAAACTCATTATGTTTGGGCTACTGGGCACATTTTACATACAGCTGATAAAAAAAAAAAAAAAAAAAAAAAAAGAAAGAAAGAAAGAAAAAGGAGAATTAAAATTAAATTCAGACCCAAAGCACGTGATGCTTTCCAAGGGGGAGGCTGGGTTTCACGCCTGCATGCCCCACACCGTGCCTGCTCGCAGCGCATCCCCCTCTGCCCAACGCTCTCCACGTCTGGGTTTGATCCTTGTCTCCGGGCGGCGAAGGCTGGATAATTCATGCGTTCTCAGAGGCAGCGAGAGAAGAAAGGTATAACTTGCCTTCAGGCTTCCCACCTCTCCTCCTGAGACGCTCCTGCCTGATGTTGGTGCAAGACTTTCTACTTTTTGCTCTAAAAAATGGGCTTCTCCATATCCTCTGTATGGGGCACCTTGCAGGGACCCGGCTGCCAGCCCAGGCCGGCACACCAATTCTGCCGGAGCAGGATGTGGCGCGGCGGGTAAAACCAGCTCCTCAGCCCCCCGTGCTTTCCCACCTGTTGCCCACCTATCTATTTATCTAAATCCAGGAGTGCTAGAAAACCCCGGCGCTCTGTCAGCACCTTTCACGGGAGGATTTCAGAGCATTTGCTGGACATGAAGAGAACAAGCCTCCCCGTTCCCCTAGAAGGAGGGTAAGAAAGATTAAACTTAATCCCAGCTCAGAAAACTAAGGCCCGAGAGGTGCAGAGGAGAGGGGCGAGGAAGCAATGAAAGAAATCACAGCGGGTCCCCAGTGCCTTCAATTTACCTTCCTCTGGTTGAACTACCGTGCCCAGATCCTGAAACGCAGCCGCGAGCCCCAGCACTGCCCTGATCACCCTCCCAGCTGAACAGAGACCTCAATCCTGACTCCTGCTCCCCTGAGACTGTGGTTATCGGCTCCTCTCCAGCATTTTCCTGCCCAGGGAGGCTTGGGAGATACGCAGCCATGACAAGCTCTCCAGAGATGCATGAACACGTTTGCAGAATACGACTTTTTTTGCAGTGTTTGATGGAGAGGGAAAGTTCCCCTCGGAAGAGACGGCTCTGCGGCAGGCGGGAAGGTGACGGATAGGGTGGCGGATAGCTCTCCGTTTACCTCTCCTGTCTGCCTGACTGCTGCTGGAATGAAGATAATCTATGAGCAGCAGCGTGCATCAGCACCGCTCTCTCCCCCGTATAAATCAGGAGGGTGACGCCGTATTGAAGGCAGCGCTCCTCGAGCCTTCCTCCTGCCTGCCCGCAGCATTATCCATCTGGTGCTGAAGGTCAAAGAAGCCTCCGAGGACAGGATAATCACTACGGAGAAGAGGGTTGCGCTCCATCACTTGCAGGGTGGAGACAACACGAGCGGCGCAAAGGGTGCGGCTGTCCCTTCCTCCCCTCCGCAGATGAAGCTGTCCCTCCTTCTACCTGGGCTCAGCTTGGCTGTCAGCCATCCCGGCGGGACGGGGCATCAGGAGGTCCTTGGCAATGTCACTTGCAAGGGTTGGGTGGGCTTGTCAGCTCTCCCGCTCCCCAGGAGCCCCTGTCTTGACGTGCAGCCCTTGACCCGAAGGAGCAGAACCAGTTTTGTGCCTCCTTTCAAAAGAAAGGAGCCTCCAGGAGTAAGACTACTCATCGGCGAGCTGCTACTCAAAGCTACTACTGCTCAGGCAGGAGGTGGGGAGGAACAAGGCATAAGGAGAAACGCTTCTGAGGCCCTTAAAGAAGAGCTTTGATAGCGTGAAGCATCACTACTGATGTCTCTCTAGGACCACTGTCTCCAGACCCACGGAGGGACCCTCGGAGCTGGGCAGAGAGGGTGAAACCCAACCCAAGCAGACTGAGGATATCCTGCGATGCTGGGCTCAGAGGCTGTGATTTATCAGCCCTGTTGACACCTCACCCCTCCTTTTGACACGGCCATGATGGAAGAGAAGGTTGGAGGGTGTTTATCAGGCCATGATATGTGACCGACAGCCAAGGTGGGGAAGAAGAGCCCAGCGGCCCATCAGACAGCCTCCCCCCATCTCCCCACCCCAACGCGAGCCTGGCCCTCATCCACGGCAAAGCTCCTTCCCGCATCCCTCCTAGGAACTTGGCAACGGCCTTAATTTATCTACCGCACAACTTAATGTCAGTGCCAGAAACCAGCTGATCGAACCGTCGAATCCACCCTGGATCCTTCTCTCCTTACTTTGGCACAGCCATTGCCCAAAGCACCCCGCTCCTTCGCCAGCCCTGCACTCAGGGTTTCCTCGGATCTGTTTTTTTTTTTCCCTAGACAAGAGAGACTTACTCCTCACTTGTTTCTCCCCGTGCCATTTTGCAAGCCACGGTGCAGAGCTGTTCCTGCGCAACTGGCAGAGGAGCGCATGCAAAAAGCAGCCCCGTCCCCCTTCTCAGGACATCATTTCTTTCTTCCCGCCCGCAAAAGGGTGGTTTGCTTTTAGCACAGTGGGTTTGCAGCCGCATCGTAAGGAGAAGCAGGTTGGCCCTAGGAAATCCAGGCTCGGTACTTCTGGCATTTGTCTCTGCCAGTCAAAAGCCATAATTGGTCCCCGCTTTAGGGAGGAAAAAGAAATAACCTACCTCCAAAAACACCTCTCCAATCAATAAGCATTTGTCCTTTGCATCTGTGGCACTGTGGCTGCGGGCTCCCTGGGGCTGCTGCCTGCCTATTTTTCTTCTCCTTTCTCTGGCCCATCGCTTAAGCTAGGTGCTGAGCTTCACCTCCAGACCCTCTCTCTCCCCCAAGCCGATCAATAACTAACCCTCTGCTAACGACCTTTCCATCCCTCCGGAGGAGCAGATCCGTCAGAGAGCAGGGATGAGCCAGGAGCTTGCTCATCCCTTCTCGGACAGTGACTAATTGCTGCCATTAAATGCAGAATTACAGACAAAGAATGAAGGCAGGGAAATGACTGACCCTATGTTTAATGCAACTGATGTCCAAGTGTCCATCGCTGCTGCAATGCCGGGGGAATTATAATGCAGCAGGGAGAAGAAAGTCCTCTCGTGGCCATTGCTGGGCCAGCCAGGCTTCCCGACTGCATGCCCGAGCTGGGCGAGTTACTCCGTACTGGAGAGAAAGACGTTGCTGGTAGCAGCAAAGTTTTCCCCTCGTAAAACTTGACCTCTCTCACTCGGACTGAATATCTAAGACTAGTTAAAAATCTGCTGCAGAGCAACGCTGTGCGTTCCTCTCCTCCTCAGATGCATTTTGGAGATCTCCAGCACAATTTAAAGCAGGAGCAATACTTCCCTCCTGTTGTCACCAAAAGGCATATTGCAGGGACTGAGGAGAAATGCAGGAAAACAACATTCTGCATAAGGAAGAAAAAAAAAAAAAAAAGAAGAAATACCCACAACTGCTTCAGCCGGCCCCTTTCCACAACGCGGCCGCTCTCCGGGCATCTCTGAGCCCAAACGCATCGCCAGCCCGGCCCTGACGCCGGCAATGCAGCCAGGCTGGAGGCACAGCACACCCGAGCGTCAGGTCGCCGGAGCTTGTGACACACCAAGGGCAAACAGGCAGGTGCTTTTGACTTGTAAATGGAGAGAGCTGGCTCAGAAAGTCACTGGAAGAGAATAAACAAGCAATTCCCACCAGTGTGGAAAGCAGGGGGAGCTTTTTGTTGCTGCTATCGTCATCGCTGTTGTTTTCCTCCCTGCAAACCCCAGGCCAGACCATCCCTTTTTGTAAAGCATCTCTCTGATATGGAAAATTTCAGCAGCTTTCTGTGCACAGCTGAAGCAACATATTCCCATCTCAGCTTTGCCTGCCTGTCTTTTATGCATCTGATTGAGCCTGAAGATCTGCACTTCTGCCAGTTGCAGCTTTGCTTTGGACTGCGAGTCAAGTTTCTATATGCAGGTCTCTTTTGCGGGGGATTTCGAAACCCTGAACTGTCAGGCAGAGAGTGAAACAGTCATCGCAATTATTCTGCACTGGATCAAGCCCAGCCGAAAAGCAGCAGGCACCTCTCCACCCGCTCCTGTTGGCTTTAGACCATGAGTTTACCGAGGAATGGTACAGCAAATTGTATAGCTGAGCATCAAGACCCTATTCAGCTCAGAGGGGTCTGGTGACACGCTGACAGCAGTGTCCCCGCCTCGCCTTTCTGTACCTCGGCCGTCACAGGCAGCAGGAGCGGAGGTGGCTGGACAGATACCTCGCACGACCCCTCGCTCCGGCAAACCCCCTCTGGGCTTGTCAGGCTCAGCCAGCCCCGGGCCGGCCACCGCTACGTCCCGGGCTGGCAGGCACAAGGCAGCTCGGGCCCGTGACGGTGCGAGAAGAGGAGCTCCCTTTGGGATTTGCTTTGCAATCGGGGCCGGATGGCTATCGTGTCTTTGTTAGGATAAGAAATTACTGGTCATTGGAGTCAAAGCAATTAAGAAGAGCGATTACCATAACACACCACATCCTTCTTCCCTGCCCGCCGTCTTGCTTAATTTCCCGACTCCGCGCCTTTCCGGGGAAAGCCAGCGTGGGGTTTCTCAGGCGAAGCTTTTTTGGGAGTTTTTTGCCCCATCTCATCAGGAGGGGCTGGCTCTGCACTCCTCCAGCAGCGGCACTTCAACCCCGCCCCGAGACGATTTACCGAATTAAAACGGGAAAAGTCCTTAGCACTGAATCTTTTCTCCAGGTGCAGTAAATATTCATCAGCCCATCACCTCCTCCACTGCCAGCCCTGCCACCGCAGCATCGCTCCTGCCTGGGGCCCAGTTCTAATAAGGCAGAAGCAAGGAAGCGAAGGGTCATATTTTTGGGCTTCCCCCCTGCCCCCCCCCCCC
>JMFS01122326.1:0-17038 GCA_000699545.1 Podiceps cristatus
TGTGATAGGACAAGGGGTGATGGTGTTAAAGAGGAGAGATCCAGACTGGACATAAGGACTAAATATTTTACCATGAGGGTGGTGAGGCAGTGGCAGATGTTGCCCGGAGAGGTGGCAGAAGCCCCATCCCTGGATACATCCAAGGCCAGGCGGGACGGGGCTGTGAGGGACGTTGAAGATGTCCCTGCCCATGGCAGGGGGGTGGACTAGGTGGGCTGTAAAGGTCCCTTCCAGCCCAAACCCTCCTGTGATTCTAATCTATGATACATTGACATGTTCGTACTGAGTAGCATTCATTACATAAACTTTTATCAGAATCACTCCAGGTACTCTCCATGGAGATCTCGTTAGCTTCAATGAGCTTGATTCTGGTTTTACCTGTGGTGATTTTATTCTGGTGAGATGTCACCGAATTTATCAAATTTCCCTCTCACACACACTTGAAAATAATAAAGTGACAACATCGTACATCAAAAGTATGTGATATAGATATCGTATTGCTCCATTTCCTTCAGCTTGCTGTACAAAGCTGTTTCAGTGATCTGTGGTTTCAACAATCTAGAGGTGCTCTGATCAGTTTTGAGGTATTTTTCATTAGGTGGTCTTTAACCACTAAAAGCAGAAATCACGGTGTTAATTTTTGGCATATTCTACTGCCTGCAGTTTGTCCTCCCACAATTTGCTTTCTTCTCTCCTCTGCTCCCCACCTGAGATGAACCATATTGCAAAGTAATACAATAGCCAAACCATTATTCAGGTTCCCGAGACAGTTATCTGCATTGTTTTGTTTGGTCTATAGAAAGCATTTAGAATTGTATGCATTAGTGATCATTAACTGCCTGTGCGTTGCATCAGTTGAATTGCATAAGCAGTTTATTGCACGATTTTGAGACTTAAGCAAAAAGATTATATCATTCCGGTCATGTCTGTCAACAAAAGATTTAATGAGTTGCTCTACAGATAATTACTGAATTTACCTTTAGAATTACACTTATAAAAAGCAACATGTATGTTTTCTTACTTTTTAGTTTTGTGAACTTGGTTATTACAATAACCGCAATACTTTGAGTTTGCCGGTTCTTTGCTGGTTTTTGTCCACATTTTTAAGCACACATCTAGTAAGTATTTCGATTCATTAGTGTATGCAATGTAGGATAAAAAGAAATACTTAATCCTCTGCTTCTTACTGTGCTACCTGATACTGGAGAGGGCTTTGCATTTTTAATTATTGTAAAACCGCTTTGATGTTGGTCGTGTATATTAGTTGCTGTTAAAGAAAAGCTTGTATCAGCATCCGTCGAGGTCACAAGGAATATTTCCATTGTGCCCAAGGGACTTTGAGACGCCTGATTTGTGCGCAAGGGATACTAGTGACTCCGGAGTGCTATGAGAGAAGCACGTTGCATTTCCATTCTGTTAACCTGACAAAATCAAGTTCCTCCCAGGCAAATAACAGAGGTGCATAGCCTTAATCTTCTTCCCCCAATGCTGCTCTGAAAAATACACTTGTATTATTAGTGTTAAGCTATGGATCAGGGATCCTTGGGAAGTCTCAGACCTTTAATAAATTTTGTTCAGAGCTCCCCGCGCCATGGGAGAAGTGATTTGGCTGGGCATCGACTGCCATTTGAGACTACCAAGGTTATCCAGTCCAGGCTCCAGCTGTTTCTCCATCAGTAACGGGTCTTCCACAGGTCCTATGTTGTATGTACTGATCACGTACAGATCCTTTACATCTCCTGTGACATGAAATACGTTAATCTAATCCATTCTAAGGTGCCGGTACCCACCCACGATGCCTCCTCAAGTCCTACCCGAGGTCCCTAGTTGCTTAGGGCTCACAGCACTGCGTCCTCCCCTGCTAGCAGTGCTGCATGCGCGGAAATAGCACTATCTACAGGTGGGCAGACTGGAGAGGGTTTATACCACGTCCTCAGACACAAGTGGCAGAATGGGAGTACCTTAGCAGTGATTAGAACTGAGTTTTGAAACACCTTTGCTTAGAGAATCTTATTTTCTTAATTCTGTAATGGCCTTTGTTATTTTCTGGTAAAAACAGGTAGGGATTTCTTTCTTTCTTTTTTTTTTTTTTTTTTTTTTTTCCCCCCGCATTAAAAACAAGGCCTTCCTAAGTGTTCCAAAGAGCTAAGTTTATTTTAATACTTTGGTTTTCTTGCCTCTAGTCCTAGATTACCACTACCCTAACATAAAGTTAATTTTCATGTGTGACACAGTATCTCATTATAATTCATTTAAAAAAATACATATCTGTGTTAAATGCTATATTTTTCATTGTAATTCATTAAAGAAGCACATATCTTTGTCAAATGCTATGCCTTACTATGAAACAGTAGTTGCAGAACAGCTCAGGCTGTTTGCACCCCAGGTTTTACTGAGCAATGTTAGGCTTCCACAGGAGAAACTTTAGCACAGTACCAGCTCACATGGCGCTTCCAGTCATTCCCTTGTTTAAAAAAATATACACATGCATTTCTGCCAAAGCAATAGTTATAACCCTGAAGCAACTACTGCCTGCCGTGCTGGAAGGTAGCCTTGACTTTGGCTGTTGCCTGCATTCAGAAGGCACTTACTATTTGTACGGTATTAAACAGAATGCCTAAAGCGCTCCCAAATTGCTGTTTCTGGAACGCTGCCTGTCGAAAGCGTGTCCCCGCTCTTTGCTGATGCTGCATGACTAACGCGGAGAGGGGCAATGCCTGGCCGAGCACCTCTGCCCCTGAAATATGCAGACCTGGGCAAACATGGACTTTGAAGTCTGCCGCAAATGTGGTCAAGGAAGGGGGTGGGGGGGGAGGGCTGTGTGCTGTACCGGGCTGTCAGCGAGGGCAGCGGGAGGGGGCGAAAGCTAATTTCTGCTTTCCAACCTTTGTCCTCGCGGACATCTTCCTGCAAGCATTCCTTAAAACTTTTCTGTTGTAAAGACAGCAGGGAATATAAAACACAGCTGTATGTATGTGTGCTCAGGGATGGATTCGGCACATATTTTTGAAGGTGAATGAAGTTAACTGGTGCAAAGTCTGTCATTGGGGGGCTGCTTGACTGAGTGGAGGTTGCCACTTAAAGTTTTATTGGGTCAGATGCCTTCTCATGTTCAGCCTGTGGTAAAACTAACAACAAATCAGAGAATAAGGTATTTTTATAATGTCTATATAATTCTAAAAATTGCCAGTGCCGGGGCAGTTTTTTGTATTGATAACGCTTTTCTTACCTTTCTCTTTCATTTCTTGAAAACCCATTTCCTCCCAAAATTTCTGGAGCTTGCCAAGAGCTCTCCCCCCAAGGTCAGCACGTTTTCTGTCTCCGCATGTGCTCTTCCCACCTGCAAAGCACCCACGCCTGGTTTGCCGAGCTGGGCTGTGCCCCCCCGTCCCCTCCATCCCCTGGTCCCCCGGGTGACCATGCCCTTCTGCTGGTCTGCTGGCCCAGGGGGGTCCCGAGGGCTGGGCCTGGAGAAAGGCTGCCCATCACTGGAGAACAAACTCCGAGGTTGGCCAGAGATGGCGAAAAGGGTCCTGCGTCAATAATGCTTTAAAAAGTCTTTTTCCCAGGGCACGCCAGCTGAAATGCTGTGTTTGTGGTTTTCAGAGATCCCCTTGGTCTTGTACCTCTTTGCCCTGATTTCTGTCACCTGGCTGTGGGGAGGACTGCACATGGCTTACCGGCACCTCTGGATGTTAGTCTTCTTCATCATCTTCAACAGCCTGCAGGTAAGAGCTGCTGCCTTTCCCTTCAGTCCTCTTGCAGAGCTGGGGGTCCTCCCCACCGCTCGCAACGTGTTTGGCATTTCAGCTTCACTGGCTGAACGACATCCAGAAACACACTGTGGAGCTGTGGAAGTGTCAATTATTTGTTCCGTTTATTTCTGAAATTAACATATGGAATGCATATTAAAGCAAGAAATGCTTTGTTTTGAAACAATAGCATTATAATGGCATAAACTTAATTTCATAGCTAATGCACTGGGAAAGAAAATTGCTTGCTTCTGTATGTAATATCTTACTCAGATAATTATACCAGTGAAACCAAAATATCTGCAGCCTTTGCAAAACCAGACTATTTTAGTTTTCTGTATCTGTTAAGTCTAACCAGAAAAAAAACAAAACCCAAACAAAAAAAACCACCACACACACACACAAAAAAAAAACCCAAACCCCAAAGATTTAAAAGTGTATAACCATAATAGTGATTTTTTTTCCATTATGAGACATAAGTCTTAGCTTTTCTCATACAGCATACATATTGGTAAGCAAACATCTTTTCATTGAAAAAATAAAATATAGACTCACATTGATTATTAGTTATAAAAAATTCAAATAGCCATTTGCAAAACTTTACACATGTAAGTGCTTCCACTGGAGTCAGGACTGCACTTCACTGGATTCAATGCAATACTGTACATTGCGGAATTGTTTACAGAATAGAGGATAATATATCATGGATCAGAAAATGCCTCTGATACCTGAAAACAGTGAAATGACAGAGAATTTAAAAAATATATATCCAGATCTATGGTGTTGAAATTCCTCTGTGATTTCTATAAATCTGTGACACCATGTATTATTTTTCAATATTTAAAAATATTTATACCTCATTACATGAAAATTAATTTAAGAGGTGTATTTGCACAAAACAGATTTATTTTAGATTTTAGTTCAAAACGTGGGAGGTTCCTTAAGCAGCCATCTAAATATTTTCAAACTGTACACCTCAGACACAAATTCCTTTTTTAAATTGAGGAAAGAAATGTAGCTGAGTCTCCTTGTAATGCATTTGATTACTCAGTATATATTGCCCTTTAACTGTTCTGAATATATTGACATATATTGGCTCAAAGTAGTTATGATCTTTCTCTGAAGTTGCATGAATAAATTTCCTCTAGTAACTGTCCACAGCATAGACATAAAATTGCTCTTTTGCAGGACTGGCAGTAGTTAGTACCCAAGCACATTCCCTCCTTTTCCTCTCCCCTTGCAAAATCTCGGAGTACACGCAAACCCCCACGCGAGTTTTAGCACCACAGCTGTAACTACTGCAGCTTTACCGTGTAACTTAATGCACTGATATAAAGCATAATGCGTGGTGACGTGTCTGTATGTACATGTAGATATATATATATTTCTTATAGATCCTTCCTTACTGTCTTTCTACAAAGAATTATTACTAGACTCTGACCCGGGTTTCTGTTCTGTAGATCTATCCTGGATGCAAGTTTTTGAAAAAGGTAATTTATTGTAACTGAGATTTTATGGCAGAGGTAAAACAGTGCCAGAGCACAGTAATATGCATAGATATTTGCTTCAAAAGAAAATTACTTTATTGCCAGTGTGTATTTAGTGAAGAAGGATATGAGTACTCTGTGAAAGTTATCATACTTGGCCAGAATGTTGACGCTTCTGCCTAATTTCCAGAAGAGACTTTGCATTAGTCTGCTTTATATAACTTGAAATTTCATTTTATTCAAGTAAAGTTCAAAGCCAAAGTTATTGTTATTTTAATTAACGTTGCCAATTTCAGGACACCAATTCATGCGATAGGATCAAGAAGTAAAGCAGGGTGTTGATAGCCAGTCATGTAAAATATGAGGCGCACAAACTGTGTGTGGAATTTATTTCACTAATGGTCCAGTGTGATAGTAGGTGACATGGAAAACACAGACAAATGCATGTCTACAATAATGCGTAAGTCGTGACTGCTATTAAAGATGCACCATTGAATGACCTTAGGATTTTGTTTAGATCCTGGTAAAAGTGAGATGATACCAGAAATATTTGCTTTTCTCAATCTATATGAGTATATTTCAGGTGGTTACTGTTAATGATCTTTATGTAGATTTGTTTCCATTCATGCAGTCTAACGTCTTTGGACTTCAGAAGTATTTTTTTTCTTTTATTGGCTAATCTGTGGTTGCTGACTGGACTTTTATCAGCGTTGCTTGTCCATACGAAAGTGAAATGCCAATAAGACTTGCTTAGGTAGTACATTGCTCTTTTATGCTTCTGCTCAAACTTTTTTGGCAGTATTATAATGTCAGAAATATTTGTGCCATAATGTGATACAACAGAAAGAATACATATTTCTCTATATAAAGTTTTGGTACTCAAGAACCTGACAAAAAAAAGCTTTCATTACCAAGAGCTATACTCTTCTGTAGTCTATCCTGTAGCAGATCATGGCCAAAAGTCAAAATACCTCTATTGGCAGGTGCATTTTTAATCTTTCAGAGGTATGTCTCCCATTGCATCTCCAACTAGTCAGCTGGGAAATATATATTCAGAAACTCCAAAGTCCTTCAGAGGAGCTAGGGAACAAAACCTTAAGAAAGCAGATACCATCAGCTCCGCCCGCCACTCACTGACTTGCCGAGAGCCACGGGTTGGTGGTGGTCAGGCACGGCTGGACTCGATGATCTTAAAGATCCTTTCCAGCCAAGGGATTCTATGATGACGTGGTTATCGTTACTGCACAACACCCTGCATGGAGCACAGCCTTCGTTTCAAATCCGTGGCGATTGCAGACTGCCCGCAGAATCCCATAATCCCAGAAGGGCAGGGTTTGGAAGGGACCTGTGGAGATCACCCAGCCCAACCCCTGCTCGAGCAGGGTCACCCAGAGCAGGTCGCACAGGGCCGCGTCCGGGCAGGTTTGAGTATCTATTGCCCTTCCCCACATTGCCCTTCTGCCCATAATTCCTCCTTTAAATCTCTACGAACACAAGCAAGTGCTTCAGCGATAGATATTGTCTCTTTTGTATTGGGATCAATACATTTGGCTTCTTACCCTCATGATATCTGGGGAATAACTGACCGGCAGGAGATACTGCAGCATTTGCACAACAGACAAGTTTTTATTCAAATTGCTTCAATATTGGTCTTCCACATCAAAAGGAGAAATCTGTTAATTTTTGCTGTTCCTAGCCCTAGAGAATCTGTAAAACCTCAAATATAAATAATTTCAAATGTATAATCTTTTCCTGGTTGATATTCTAAATTAAAACGTGCAGGTCTGTAGCTCCAACTTAAACAATAGCAAACACAAACTTTTCCTTCCAGGTATGAAGAGCTGAAGATCTTCACATTCATGTTTTAAAAACATTTGTTATCCTTTGCTGTAGTTCTCAGACATAAAATATAATAGGACAGTATCCACTACCTTTTATTACTACGTATTGGAAATTACTTTTTAAAGTATAAAGTTACCAAATATTTAATAGGAAAATACACCTTTTCAGTGTTGGGTACCCTGAAACTGTAAAAAAAAAAAAAAAAATAGAGTACCTCTTTCAGAGTACTGGTTTTCACATTTGTTTGTTTGTTTTAATAGGTGATTATCTTCAGTGGTTTGTAAATCTCTATAATAAACAAGTTTAAAAATAATTTCCTGGAACACACCCACATTTTAAATAACCACCCCCTATATATTGTTCTCCTGTTCTGAAGTTGCCGTTTATCTAATCAGGAAACAGAAAAACCGACGTGATTCAGGTGACCAGACAAACAGTATGAAACAAACAACAGGCAAGGAACAAGGAGAACAGCCTGTGAATTTCCTTAATCTATGCTTTTCATCAAATAGCCAGATACACCGAATTGTCTTAATTAGAGAAAATGTCAGCATGAAAACTGATTGTGTAGACGAAGAATATGCAGTGCAAATACTGAATACTGAATAAATGAAGAGTGTGCTGTAAGTGGGTATCGCTTTACAAGGCTTTTGCAGACCACGCTCTCACTAACGAGGGCTTGGTCTAGGGGGGGGCACACGCTCTCTGCTGAGGGGTCCTTCTCTCCACTCGGCTCTGCAGAGCCGGGATCATCCATGCCATGGGCAACCATCTCCTGTGTCCTTTGTAGCTCTAATCTCAGCCCGGCTGTTCGGGAATGGGAGAGGAAAATGGGAGTGAACAGTGGATAACACGTTTTAATAATGATTTTGAGAGGAACTAGCTGTCGTTTAGTGAATGCTCTTGGCATCTCATTCCCATGCGTCATGTCTTTATCAGCATTAAGAATTGATGATTGTTAAAATGAGGTCATTTTTTCTGCAATAAAAGGCCATTTTACCGTTTATTGGTGGGCATTTCTGTTATACAACATGCCCTGTTTCAGCTGGAAAGCAATTCGGGGTTCATTAAGAGCTTTTGCCCAACAGGAAATAGCATATGAAATAGTTTACAAGAAACAGAGACCCGCTTCCCTGCGGCTCAGAAGCTACAGACTGTGTAACGAAACAGAACGTGACCCATTAAAATGTGTTGGATATTCAGAGGGATTCAGCTCAGGAGATAGGAAGGACACTGCATGTCATCCAGTTTAGTTGTTTAGCCTTACGAAAGACATTTCCTAGGAAATGGACTTGAGTGATAGAAAAATCATCTACTAAGGACAAACTGTTTCCGAGCACTTCCAGCAGGAAACAGTTCCCATCAGAGATGAGTTTATAGTACGAGCTATTCTAGTGCACAGAGGGGAAAGCTAGTCCTTTCCCTGTAACTTCACGAATAAACACGCAAAGTCCCATATGCGGGGACGATAGCCGATTTCCAAAATAAAAAATTAAAAAAGTGTGAAAAGGATAAGAAGCGTTTTTGGGATATCTGATGTTTTGCGTTCCTCGGCAGTACGCTCCTGATTATCATACCCAGGCGGCATCTGTGTTGTGGAAAAACACTCCATGCTCTCACATGAAGGGCCCCAGTGCCTCATTTTTTTCATGTGCTAAACCAAGAGGACCAGTTACCTCTTTTCTTTACATATGATTGTTGTTGTGGGTTTATGCAAAAGATATTTGCTGGGGTCAGGAGCGAAAGAATAAGCTGCTGTCTCACATGCTTCTCTCCACAGGTTAAGGTTTCACAAGCTGTTTTGCATACGCTATACTCATAGCAATGATCGTTGTGTTGTTCGTGCGATTGGGGGTGTTTCTGGTCTGTATCGCTCACGTCATCAGCGGCGTATTTGCTGTTCGATGGATCCAAAGTTCAGGGTGGTGGGTGGATCTCTTCCTGTTGTTTGCAGAGGGGTTGGGATGAAGCTTCAGACCCATTCTCAGGCTCTTTCCCAAACTGAACTTTCTCAGTATAATATTGATTATTCTTTGGCTATATTTCCAGCAAACTGTGCTGCACACCCCAACTCTCTATCTTGGAATTAGGGTGTATCCACACTGCAAACTACAAGGTATTAGATACCCCTGAGCTACCCCTGTTGTGGTTTCCTGCATTAAGCCCCAGCACGACCTAGCCCAAGCAATAAGTTGATTAACTTTTTTAATAAGTAGTCTTGAATCAAAACCTTGCTCTTCTAAAATACTGAAATGTTACCCACTGACAGTATCAAAACTCTATTTTTCAGCAATTTTAAATCAGGAGTGAAGGAAATAAAAACTGGGAGGTATCCCATTATTACCCACGGTATTCAAAAAGATCTTGTATGGTTGCTTTGGCTGATGCAGATAAGGGTAAAATGTCTTTGCCTGTCCTGTGTTTGAGCACACCAGGATGACTTATGCTCACATGACCAACAGTCTTACAAATAAAATACATCTTCCCAAGAAACAGAGGGAAAATCTGGAAGTAAAAACTGATTGGTGGTTTTCCAAACTGGGCAAAATGGCTGACTTGCCTAATGTGACAGTTTTTAAAAGTCAACTTATTTCTAGTGGATTACAGTAAGATAAAATCCAGAAGTTCAGGTATAACTGTTTGAAAAGACCATGGTACCTTTAACAAGAAACGTGGACATATAGAGAACAAGTGAACAGGTGCACACCCAAACCTGGCATTGGCTGGAATAGACTGAATTCACCAGACTTTGTTAATTAAAATAGCAGAGGCAAACCTGAATGGGACCAAGGGCTAGCCCAAGGAGCAAAGGAGGTTAAATATCAAAGAAAACTAGTAGATACGGTGGCAAAAAAAGAACCATTATATAAAGGAATACCCTGTTCATGGAACCACAGAAAATAAATATGGCAAGGGAAATCCATATGCCACAGTTGTAGAAGCAAAACCAATGTAAATAATATACTCAGAGAGCAAAAAGAGAACAAAGATCTACAGTTTTGTAAGTGCATTGTATTAGTGCAGTAAAGAAAATAACTACGTATAGTTTATAAAGCCCATGTCAACACCAATTGCAAATGAAAGAGGTTCTTTTATTTTCTTTTTTTCCTAGAACTTACTGTTTAACTGTGGGACCTAGTCAGGGGACACCACTATAAATAGCTTCACTTCCTGTTTCTTATGGCATCCTCCTACAGCGTCTCCTCCCAATGAGTCAGAGATGGACGAGATGATCCCATATAGCAGCTCAGATGACTGAAGCCACACAAGTCCAAACAAAATCAAGTACTAGACAGACATGAGATGTGAGTAAAAGTGGTGGGCTGCAAAAGGCTGCCTAAAGATTTTGCAGAAAAGTGATTCTACACTGGAGATAGGCCCAACAAAAGTCAATTAAGTCATCACAGTATTGCCAGGGTAAGGTGAACTACAAGCAGAATATCAAGAGAAGCACATACACTTGTTAAAGTAGAAATAGTACAAGCAATACCAAACCCTCTTCTGTCAGCTGAGTGCATAAACGACACACAATTAAACACAGCTCAAAGAATTCGTACACTACTCCAGAAACAAAATAAAGTACACATCCAAAGCGGGCATCGCATTTTGACATCTGTGCAATAAAGTGGATTCCTATGTTGTTTCTAGAGGCTTGGATTCTCATCCAGACATATTATATCTGGAAGGAAAGAAAATAATATACTCAGTACAGCTCACTTGTTTGATAAGTGAACAACAAAGGAGTAGAAAAGGAAGTTATTTTTGTTAAAGTAAAAAAGCCTGAAAGTTTGTTCGTTATCTGCATTTCTTTTTAAAAAAGTAAAAAAGGCTAAGATAAAGCAAATAAAGCAAGCTTGTCACCTTTTGAGACTTGGCAGTTTTTGACGTCATCAGCTAACCTTCTGGGAAGTAATCCTGATTGGGCAATAGCATTGGTGTGCATTATGCCAGCTGTGCACACGTGTGAAGCCATCCAAGTGACTTGATTATTCAATAATCAGGACAATGCAGTATTCAATTTTACACCCCTTTCTCTATGTATATTACTTCCTTCTTAAAGAAGTCTCTGTGTTCCTAGTTACCACCCTAAACATACTTTAATACATGATTACTGCAATGATTTATTACATTATGGTAAAATATTTCCTTTACCTATTTCAGTCCCTACATAATGGACCACAAATCAGTTTATACCTGAAGACAAAAGAAATGAAAAAGTGTGCATTGTCAGACAAAGGAAGCACTGTTAGGTTGGAACTAAATATCTCCTAAATAGATGGGAGAAACTGATGTCAGAAGAGAGTAGCTTGTGTCTAGGGCTGTGTTTATGAAGATGAAAGTATACAGAAAAATGCATAATAAAGTTGCAACAAGTACAGAGTGAAAGAATGTGCTGAAGTAGGCTTTGATTTCCTGGATTTTCAACCAATCGTCAACCAAAATATTTAGAGAGTATTCCAATCAGTTACCCACTTAAAATAGAAAAATATAGGGTATTTAAAAAAAAAAAAAAACCAACCCAAATATATTCATTAAATGACATTTTAAGTCTTCCAGCATCTATGAAGCTTTTTCAGCTGTTCTTGAAGAATTTTACATTCAAAATATATTTCAGGAAAAACCTCTAAACACTCTAATCATTCTTTGAGATAGAAGATGTTGAAGCAGTTTTAACCATTCCCCTCGGAAGGCATTAGTAATAGCGAGAATTACTTAGTACACAATGACAAATAAGAAATGTAACTGTAACATGTACTGCTGCAGTCAGTGGAAGCATGTCCACTGAAAAGGATGTGAGATCAGGCGTGTTCTTTTCCTCTTTCACCTCTGTTGATAAGAGTTGACTTTTATTATTGGGAAGAATAAAATTGCAACCAACTTCATTCGGTATCTGTTGCAAATCACCTGCCTTTTCATTTTGCTTTGCTGCCAGTCTCTTTGTGTCACCATAAATAGCATTTATGGTGGCTGACAGTAACTAGAGGAAGTGGAACTCTTCTTGGAAATCAGGCAAAGCACTGGGAGGAATTTGGCCAACAGACTGAGTTATGATACTTGTCTACTCAGAGCTAGTGGAGCCGTGCTTGGAATATTCCATCCAGATTTGGGGCCTCCAGTTACGAGTTTTGTGGAGAAACTGCTGAGGGTCCAAGGGAGGGCTACCATGGTGGTCGGAGGCCTGAAGCACGTATTCTGTGAAGAGTGGCTGAGGGAGCTGGGCTTGTTTAGTCAGTTGAGGAGGACATCAATGGACAATGTTAACAGTAGCATGCAAATATTTGAAAGGTAGTTAAAAAGATGACGATGCCATGCTCATCCTCTCTAGCCTCCTGATAGTGCCAAGAGATAGCAGCAAGGGCACATGGCCGCAAGACTGTGGTGTGGGATGTTTTCAGATTGGACATTAGAAAAATAGTTCACTTGGAGGAAACAGAGAACTGAAACTGTTTCCCAGAGAGGCTTGGGATCTCCATTGCTGTGTGGTTTTAAGACTCAGCTAGAACAAGCCATACTGGCCTGATCAATGGATTGACCCTCTGAGTGACTGAATGACTTTCAGAGGTCCCGTCCATCCAGTTTTCCTGTGATTCTATGGTGTGACCTGTGGGAAGCTGTATTCTCAGCACGTTCTGATTGATAGATAACACCACCAGCCACATGGCCCTGAGGTAATGACGTTTTAGAAAAGCATCAAATATCACTGAACCAGTGATAAAACCCAAAGACTTGAAAATTATATAGACAGGAAAGGTTAGGAAAAATATTAGTTATTGTTAGGAATGACTTTGGAGCAGTGGATTCAGTTTCTCATGTTTCAGCACCGCAGACTGGTCTCTATGCATGTGTCTTCATGCTGTACATTGTTACATTTATGAAGGCTGATCTGAACGTTTCTGTGAAATAAATGCATGTGAAATCTTAATGGCTTGTAGGAAAAGAACCATTCCCTTTTCCTCTACCCACACATTTCCTGCACAAGTACCCTCTATACTGTATAAGCCTAACGTTTCACCAGTATGAGAAGGATGTTTTCTCCTTTTCTTCACAATAACTACAACTGAGGCCTTGTTTGGGGGCTTGAAAATTTGTATTAAAAAAAAAAAAACGTTCTCTTGTTTTAAATACAGCTTTTATCTCATAGTTTCATTATTGCTCAGCATATTCACAGTATGCAATTTTAGTAGAGGCCATAAGTTAAAATTGCATTCTGAAATAACACCAAAATAAAAGGAATTAAGTAAAGACTGACTTCATTACCTTTTTCTGAAGTACTGTATGCAATGTAAAGTCCCTCTTTCTTTGTATTTTGTTTTGTCCTTGACATATAATACATTTTAAATGGGTATCACTGCCTGAAATCGTGTAGATTTTTGGAATGTCATCCAGCTGATGAGTGTCGAAGGAATATGAATTAAAGGGCCACTCCCCAGCGTAAATTTATTGGATGACTTGTTGAATCGGTAAGAGAACAGGAAGGGGTATGCAAAATATGTGCAAGACTGGGAAACAAAATCTAATCATTTAAGTATCTAGTCCTTGTAGAATAACGTACGAAGGAACTTCTCTTATGTAGGTAAAAAGGTTTTTGCATACAGCAAACAGTGTGAGCTAAATAGGAGTTCCAAACTTTAAAAATAATAGACCACTTATAAAGTTTCCTCACTTAGTGAAATTCTCCTCTACTGTTGGCAAGGCAGAGTTAAAATCATTTTGAAACCATCACTAAGACCAATCCTTGGTAGCTTTTTCTTACAACAGTTTTATAACTTTTTTTAATAAACGTATTTTCAAAAAAAAATTCGTATATTAATCTACTTGCAGATAGACTGCAAACGCTTTTCCAGTAAGGACAGACCAGTTCTCTAGGTACAGTTGATAACGATTTTACTAGCCTAGGAAATAATGAATTAGAAGTTGTCTGTACCAGGACAGTTAGCCTAAAGGAAACTTCAATAGGTTCTTTTTAGAAGTACTTCTAAAGAAGTGTTGTTGTGGGCTCTGACAGGTCATATAAGGAGTGAAGGGGAGGTAGTTTGCCAAAAGAAACAATGACTTTTTGAAGTGGTGACATGATATGGCAATACAGTTTGCTTTTTACTTAAAAGCGTTTTGAAATAAAGTAAGCCAAGAACCCTTGAAATAAACTAAGCAAAGAATCCTTGAAATAAAAATGGGAGTCATCTAGACATCCTCAAAACCTTATTGTACCACAACATAGGTTCAGTTATATCTTATATACTAAATATATTTTGGTGTTGTCAACTAGAAGCCTGTTAGGTAGACATCAGTTTTACAAGGAAAGATCAGAGACTTAAAAGTAAGATAATATCTAGCTTGGATGTGGTGAATTTAGGCATACTAGTACAAGCCATTATCTGCTAATCCAGACAAAGGAAACGCAGCAAATCTGTTCAGCTCTTAGGGGTGGTGTTTGATACAGTGTGACAACAAAATAGAAGGAGTAAGAGTAAAGGGAAAAAGACACTAAAAATAAAATAGGAGAAATAAAAAATAGTAATATTGCATCTCGATACTGATCTTTATTTGCATTTTCATTATGACCATGGTAGAAAAAAATGCTAATACAGCTTTTGGCTTACACAAATTTAAGTCTTATTGGTGATTCAGAGGACTGATGTATGCTGCACAATCACATGGATGGGTTTTAGTCTGTGGAATGACTTAATAGCAGTTATACGAGATCTGACAACCCTAATTGCCGAATTACACACTAAAATACTAATAGTGAAAGACTTTCTGCTGAAAATTGCTAAGGTATATGTAACTGAGACCTACAAACCAAGATAAGTATATTGCTTTATCTGAGGACAAATGCAAGTCACCAGTATGATACCAGCTTGAAAGAAGCAAATGTGATACTAATGTTGTACCCAGCGGCGATATGAATGCCGCTGTAAAAGGCACTGGTTACGGATTGTTTGGGATCCTGTGGACATTTCTGATCCTGTCGGTCCAAGAGATGAATCCTGTGTATGGTAGGAGTAGGGAAAAAGTATTGCTGGTGATGAAAAGGGATTTGGAAACCTTATTTCAGAAGCCTGAGAGTATTTCACATGTCAGCAGTCATCTGTTGCCTGTGTGCATGTTGGCCTTGATCCAGCAGCTATAGAATCCCACTAGTGTCATATTGCGCACAAAATAATATCTCCTGTCTCTCAGCAGGCATTTTTTAGAGACTTCAATACTTTTTCAGAGTTGGACCTAGCTCAAAACAACTTTTTGAATTCCCAACACCGTGGTTCCGCGCAGGAGGCAGAGCGGTGTGAGGGCATAAAGGCACTAGGCATCGCTTTGAAAGTTACATTCACTTTGGCTGCATCTGCTAGCACAGTGCTCTGCCAGCTGCGACTTGTACGAGCACACCGTTAAACATCTAACCTGCTCAGAAACACTGAGGGTGGCTGTGATCTCATGCCACTAAATTCTTCGAGATTTTGAGTATTTCCTTCTATTCACAAAAAGACCATGAATTCAAGGAACACGTTAACTGTACTGTTGCACGTTAGTTCCAAAGCCAGTTGGTTTGAAAGTTTTTAAGTGTAATGTTGCCAATGTTTTCTTTTCAGACTGAATTTTTGTGATGGATTTTTTTCTCCAAAGGGGAACATGTCAACAGTTAAATGTGGGATCTGAGTATAACCACTTAGTAGCAACTGTCTCAGGAAGCTTTCTAATGCATGTGAGGACTGCAAATCATTTGTGTCTGGAAAGAGTTGAGCAACTGTGAAGCTGGAGCTAACCACAGTTGGATGAAAATTGCTAAATTATGTTTTCTTTATTTTGAGCAAAATGTCAAGTGTTGCTCTTTTGCTTTTGCCTTGACAAAGGTCAATTGGATTTAAAAAAGCACCAAATCAGCTCGCACTGTCAGCTGATTATTTGTTTAAATCTTCAGATGTGTTGTCTTGCTGTTACAACAGTCATGGAAAGTTTTAGTGACGAAGGTATTTTAGATCCTCAATTGCAAAACTGGGAACAACACATATTTTTCCTTTGTTCTTTGTATGTCTTCTTAAAGGAGAGCAAGTAGAAGACTTAGTTTTGGGAGGTGTTTCATCTTATTTTCTGTGTGTGTACGTGTGTGTGCAAATAAAACACATGATCTGCTGGAGACTTCCTAATGTTGTGATTGTGCTTCACAAAAAGTGTAGTGGGGAAGCAGGCTGAAAATTATAGGACTTATCGTAAAGTCTGCCCAGACACCCTACATACCCAGTAGAAGATTTGGGAAGTTCAGTATTCCTTATGCCCCAGCATCCTCTAATACCGATCTTCTGAGTTCCAGGAAAAAGAAAATTAGCATTTTAATAGGCAGAGTAATTCCTTTCTCAATGGAGTAGAGCCAGCATCTCTTGTAGGACTTTTTTCTCATTCCTAACTTCTGAAAGATGGTATGAAAACAGTGATTATCACCATGAAGATTGCTGCTTTCCTGCAAAGCTTTTTTTCATGCTACCTTTTGTGTAACCACCTATTTTTAGCCAAATAGGCCAACCTATGTGACCGAATGTTTTACTTCAGAAAAGGAATAAATGCTTATAGGTCTCCTTTCAATTCTGTCATTTCATTTTCATCAGTGAAGCAAAGACAGTCGGGCACATTCCCCTAAATTATTGCACTAGTTTCTAAAGGTTTTTTATGTAGTCAGTAAAGAGAGAAATTTAATTCCAAAAGATGCTTCAGCAGATAAATGTGAGTCCTGCTTTCTCATTATTTGTAGCTAGTATAACATTTCAGTATTTCGGCTCTTTATACTGTAATATTTTCTTAAATAAAAATGCCTTTGTCTTAAAAAAACCCAAACACCACAAAAAAGTGAAAATAACTAATAGTCACCTTAGAAACTGGTTACCCAGTTTAACCCTGAAGGGTAACCAGACCGGGCAGCCACTTGCTCACCCCTGCCCTCCCTGGTGGAGTGAGGAGGAGAAATGG
>KL285655.1:1980-12123 GCA_000699545.1 Podiceps cristatus
CCTTTTTTTTTTTTTCCAACTGCTTTAATATTGCCCAAGGTTAACTCAGCTTGCTAACAAAGGTCAAAGGAGCCGGAGAGCTGGAGCAGCGGAGGTGGGGAGAGGGACTCTGTCTCCTCCTGGCAGCAGAAGCCGTCAGGTCTGTTCAGCTAGCCAGGACTAGCTCACCGCCCCAAAAGAGCTGCATAGATGCATTACTGTGTTTTAATTATGCAAGCTGGCTTTTGCAGAGCGGGATGCCAGGTATTCATTTTATTAATGGGTTGTAAGCAACCTTTGAAGGAGAGATGAGGGCAGGGTTTGGTTTTTCAGAGTGGCTGCAGGCGAGGAGAGGGGTTTCCTCCTGCTGAGGAGCCCCAAGTTCACTGCCCGGAACTCCAGGTGCCCGAGAGCTTCAACGCAACCCAGCCTAACGCTGCTCATCTCAGCACTGACTCCAAACACCTGTCTTTCACTTAAATATTAATAATGAAATGTTCGGTGGAGCTCTTCCTCCTCCGTATTTCTGCACGTGCAGGGCGGGGGATGTTGGGTGTTTTCTTTAGTTTTTCTGGGCATATGTTTCTATAGACTGGTGCTAAGCATCTGGATTTCAGTGTGTAAAATAAACTGATCTTTTCAAGTGCCTGGCATACCTTCGCCTTCCTTTGACACCTTTACTCTGTTCTTTAAGGTAGCTCTGCCCACCCGTTCATCATAACTCGCATTGTTTCTGTGTCACTTTGTCATCGCAGTTCGTTTCCTACCCTGTTAATACCCAACAGGTCATTTGCTCTATCCTCTTTCATACTTCCGAACCTTTGCTGCGTTTCTAGTGTCTAATCAAAAACCTGAGGGAGTGGGAGATAAGGTCTCTCTAAAGCCAAACTGCAGACTACTCACTCAAAGCGCGCCGGGACGAGCTTGCCCTTGCCGCTCTGGGACTACAGCACAAGACTGCTTTTTACCGCACCAATAGAACTAGAATGAGAGGTATCTCCAGGGAAATTTGCTGAAAGCCCACAATTGAAAAAAGAAACCACAAGGTTCAGATGAGGAACTGGCTCACCCAACTCAACACCTTCATTTCCACAACCCAGCTTTAAGCACCAGGTATCTGGTTATGCTTTACTGCGGTAAAGTCCTCTGTGGATTTTTTTTTTTTTTTCATCAGGACCGTGAGAGAGCGCGCTGTGGTTGACACTTTACAACAGATGCTACAGTTATGCACTCACCCATAAAACTGCATCAAACCTGGGAACTTAATTAGTCATTTAATAACTAAGCTTAAACTAAATGTATGTGACTTTGGAAGTACATTCACATCTGCTGGTATTACCGAGAATGCACACACATAAATTTACCTGCTGCATGTACATTGGAAAATCAAACTAAAGGGGCAGACATCTCAAAAAATCGCCTTTTTTTTTCTAACTGTTGAATGCCTGTAAAACGGGTGATAGTCCTTTGTTAGGGTATTAACTAAATATGTTGAAAAAACACGACTCCTTAGGCCAATTACCCTGTTATCTGGGAACTAGGAGGGGGTCTCATGCGCCTGCAGATTAGAAAGGTGTGTTGCTGTGAACATTCTCACTTCTTTTCCAGCCTTTCAGAAACTTTTTTAGGAGTTTCAAGCCCTAGAAAGATGGAAAAAACAGAAGTGGTCTCAGAGTTATTTAAATTCTTTGCTCTCTCCCAGAGGGAAGAAACTGTCAGGAATAATAAGTGACCTTAACTTTCCTTTAGGTATATGTTGTTTCAATGCGTTTCTTGTCTGTTATTGTAAAACAAGAGAAAATAAAAATTAAAATACCATTCTTTTTGTTGGATTTTTCTGGGTGTACCATGTAAATACAGCTCCATTTTCCTACATCAGAATAGAATTTGACCTACAAATTTGACCTGCTGTCCATACTAAAATAATGCTATTCTTGTAGCACAGAAACTGAATAACAACTTTAATTTATGTACAATTTTTTCCTGATACTTGGTACATTCCCCACTCCCTGGTCTCGTTGTTAGCTTTCCCTTGCGCTTGTAACACAAAGCAGCCATAAATCCAAACTACTCAGCCAGTTAAACCAGGTTTATAGTTACTCTTGTGCCAGTAGCAGGTCTGGAGGAACTAGAATGCATTAGTGAATATGGGTTTCGATGCAGACTGATCTCACTATTCTTCTAAAAAGAAATTACACAAATACCTTTTGAATTGCATTTTAAAATACATTATTTTGTATGAATTTGCAAAAGGAAAGTGACTCAATTCTTACACAATTGGTTTTAAACTATTAGTGGCAGAACTGTGTTCCAGTAGAAATTAGAATAAAATAGTTTTAGTTCACTGTCACATACAGAAAAATACTTACTGGGAAAATAAAAAGAAACAAACCACAATAAATCGTGGGTTTGGTTGGTTGGTTGGTTGGTTGGGGTTTTTTCCCCCAATTAGGAACCAAAAGTGCCAATCTTGGGCAAAATTAACATTGATGTAGTGGATGGAGACAGATCTTCTCAACTGATCATTTAATTATAATTTGTTTTTTAAATGTTGAATGTTCCTCATTACATCTTATATCAACATATAACTTATTTTTATAGATCCAGAAAGACTATTGATTTTCATTTCTTTGGTAATAATTCTATGCAGCAGAATAATATTTTTTTTTTTTAAAAAAAAAAGGGGGGGGGGGATAAGACCTTTTGAACAGCTGAATTTTCTAAATACCTGCATGAGATAACCAGAGATAAACTGTATCCCAAAAGAACTGCCTTTTGTTTTTCTGAATAATAAAGAGTTAGGGTTTTTTTTTCACCTTCAATCCTAGCTTAGCTCCAGAATCCTGTATACCTGAGGAACTTGTTTCCATCTGCCTCCATTTCCTAATCTGTAAAGGGGAATTAATGGTATGCATTATCAGGAGGACTACAGCTATTTTCACATTTAACCAAATATTTGTAAAAGTGCTCAGAGACTTGTTGATTAACCTGTTATAAAAGGGTAACAATAAAGTGTCCTTTTTATGTTTACCTGTGGCTAGGCAAGCTTTTATGGCCTGTTCCTGCAGCAGATATAAGTTCTCGGTTTTTCTCAACAATAGGGCATTGTTTTATTTCGTGATAAACTGTGCAGCTGAAGTCAGAAAACTGTAAGTCACTGATTGGTTGCAAACAAAATACTGATCCAGTTCACTGGATCAGGCATGCTGCAAGCCAGAAATGCAGTTCAGTTTCACCTGATTATATTCTTCAGCGAGCCAGCAATTAACTCAGGAAAAAATATATTTAATTTCAATTGCGATAAAGTGCTGTTTGCATATGCAAATGCAAGATTTCAGGTTCTGTTATTGTACTTCTGAACAAATGCTCCTGATGACGGGACTTTTGCAGTTCCGTGACATTCAGGAAGCTGTGCTCTCCGTGCAAGCAGCTAGATGTTTCTAGATGTTTCATCCACAACTTTTCAAAGGATCATTTTATGGTTGTGCGTAAAGCAACATTTTACAGTTAGACTCCAATATGTTTAGTTATTCTTGCCGCCTTTTTTTTTTTTTTTTTTTTACATCAGTAAAGCCCTATTTGCAATATGAATATATTTTGGAGTGGAAAACATATTTCTGAAATTATTTCTGAATCACAGTTACCATGATTCCACATCTCAGTATAAAAATTATTTACCTGTAGTAGAACATCACACACTCTTACTGCTTGCTACATTTTCCTCGTTAATGACTACAATATGTTTACATTTATTCATCTTCATCACTCTTATTTTAGGTCAGACTCTCTTCGTTGGTTTATTCTGGTTCAGTGGCTGCTTTAATTCCTTAAGAGAGAACTGTGTTTGCTTGCCTGCTGCCTATGTAAAGAAGTCTTGTGTTTGGCAAATAAAGCCAAAATACTTCTTGCCTTTAGAGAAGGCGGCATGAGCAAACCGATCTTTCTGGTGAACAATGAGAAATGTGGCATTACTATTTTCCTCTAAGAAGTCAAAGACTGATACTTTAATTCTGCCTTTACTTACTTGCCAACACTTTGGCATTAAGCAAGGAAGTTTTTAACAGGAAATTCTTACGCCGGTTTAACTGCTTGTTTACCAACCTTTTTCTTACGAGTTCTAAATCACCTTTAGGATCAAAACCCAACCACACTGAAACATGTCAAAGCTTCATATGAAGCTAAAAGAAGCTAGCTGAAAGTATCTTTCCCCTGGGATTGATTGGACATAGGTCATCAAGCTCCTGTACAACCACCCTGCAAGTAATTTTCAGAGTGTAATTTGAACCCATCCTGAGAAAGTAGTACAAGCTGGTTAATACGAGGTTTTTCTGGTGACGGACCTCTTTTCCTAACGACTTCTGTGGTTACAACAGCAACAGTCCTCAGAAAACAAATACCAGCTAGGCCTGGCATCTTCACTGCTGCTTTGTTTAAAACTCAAAAGTTTTAACTGTATGATGAAAACCACTTAGACAACATTGCATGTACACCGTAGAAAACGGCCTTGGGAAATGGATGTTTCCATAAATATCCAAAGCTGACAAAGCCTATGCTTTAGGGCTTAACACTGTACCACCACCGTTACTAATTATGACATTGGCCAAGTGAAGCTTACAGAGTTTCTTTGCAAAATATTGATTATCTTGCTGTCTGTCTGCACAGGTTTTGAAGAAAAGAAAACAGAATAGATTGCATAGATGGAAGTCAGGTAACAGAAGGAGATCAACTGAGAGTTAATTTTATTAACATGTGTCTGCAGTCAGTTTTCTTCCCACCTCCAGCATCAGTAAAGCCACATGAATCCTAGAACTGAAATGATGACATAAAAAAACAAAACAAAACAAAAAACAAACAACAAATCAAACCACCATAGGTACACCATATTATTTTGGAAAGCTATAAAAGCTGCAGGAACTGGTAAATCTCTGAGGTGCTTGGAACTATAACTGCTTGGAGGGGGAGGCGGGGTTGTTTTTTGTTTGGTTTTTTTTTTATGGTTGGTTTGTTTGGTTTAAGTAATTGCCTTTACAACAATTTACTGATCAAAATTCAGGTTGCTTTGGAATTGTTTGCATGCAGCTATAGCTGTTGGAAAGTTTAGTTGCTTCCCACCAATCCATATTTTCCTGTAACATTTTTGAATTGAAAAAATAAGTAGTTCATTGGCCTTATAAGAACTCCTTATGTAGTTTTACTAAACAAGATTTCAGACTGCATATTTTTACTATCCACAGAGAAGTTAGGGAGCAAAAAGGCATAAAAAATAAGGTTACTTGGTCCATTTGCCATGAAAAAGGTCCTGCCTGGGGCAACCTTCCATGTTCCCAGACTTTGTTCTACCATTTTGCTATGTGCCTGTTATGCTAGACTAAATTTCCCTTCCTTCCAACCTTTCTCTGTCATTCAAACAAGTATTTTCCACCTGTCTATATTTGTAGGCACATTCCACTTTTCACATGATTCTGTTTGATTAGTCCTACTGTATGCAAGGCATCCCCTCTCTAATAGTACTAATCTATTGCTCCGGCCTTCATAAAGCTTCTGTGGCTACTGACTGCACAGCTGTCCGTGTCCATGCAGAGATGTGGGTACTGCAGTACTCAGGAACGCTTGGAATATTGCAAGAACATTTCCTTGAGGAGTAAAAAGATTGTCTGTGAGACAAGATGCTCCTGTATCTGGACTGATTAATATTGGCACTTTTTTTTTTTTTTTTCTGTTACGTTGCTTCCTAATTCCATAGATAACAAGTATCTGAACCAACTGGGTTGTAATTGTTTTGGGGGAGTTGTATTTCCATCTCCTGGTTTATTTTTTAAAGTCTCTTTCTACAAGACCATCCTCCCTTATTCAGATTTTGTGAGGCACATTGTAAATATCTGATGATAAATTTTTTTGTCATTTTCATTTACTTTGCCCCTTTATTAATGGTTCCATTTTTTATTTAATTTCTACCTGTGTCTATGTACATGTTGCAACTGTTAGTATTAGCTATCCAGTAAGTGGAAAAGATTATCTTATTTTCTCTCTTCTGTTGTTCCATCTTCAAGACAATACAATCCTCTGTCCTTTTTCCGGTGAACTTAGTGCTACTGAACCACCCCAGCCTGATAAAGAGGATTTTCACACCTCTGAACAGAAGGGGAAAGCTGCAAGGTTCCCATTGTATGAAAACAAGGACTTAACCTCTTCTTAAACTGGCTGTGCTGAAGCGGGAGAGAGTTGTAACTTCAGATGGCTGCTCAGGAGTGAGCGGGTTCTTCAGAAGTGATGCAAGAGCTCGGTGCTTTTGTGTCCTGCCACTTCCTGAGCAACCCGGGCTTGTTCCTGGGGCCACTGGCTTATCCAGAGATTGCCAGTGCAGACACTGGGAGGGTCAACTGGTAAACACATGAAGAAGGTTCAGACCTTGGAAACTAATTCAAAGGGTGGTGGGTTGGATACCCCGATAATCTCTCAAAGAGCAGCGGGAACAGCTAAGGTGGACATGTGCATGTCATAGATGTTGGCAACTCTTGGGTGGGCTAGATAACATACCAAGAGTTTTAATAATATTTTTTCCTATGGCTTATAAATACAAAATAATCCTTTTAAACTTATGAAGTTATCCTGCTCTTGTTCCTGTGTCTTGATACCAGTCAGATTTGTTAAAAAGCCTTGTCAATACACAATCGTTTAACATTGGACTGCACTTAAAACAAGAACTGTGGGATTCCACCCAGAAAACGTGATTTTCCTGGTGTCCTTGCAGAGATTACAGTTGAGACTCAGAGAGAAATTTACCCCGTAAGTGTTGGGAACTGTTAGATGACCTTAAGGCAAAGAATTCCCAAAAGAGCCAGACCTTTAGCAGCCCATTACGTGCCCCAGAAGGGCAGGTATGGAGCTATCGATTATGGAGAATGCCCTTGTTTGAGCCCTATCTGAGAAGACTTGGAATTTTTGTCTTAGATATGCTAAAGGCAACACATTAGACCAGATGCCCGTTAGTCATTTCATTCGGCACAAACCGATTGACCTTCAAACATTCAGTGTTAAGTCACTCACAAAAAGACTTCAAGGAGGCCACAGGACCTCCTGCATCCTGCGCCCCCGGAATAGCTCGATCGTGTGTACTTTGAATGCAATTCATCTGCACTAATCCAAAAAATGTAGCACTATGCGATGGGGCTACAAAAGCTGCAAGAAAACAGTGAGAGCAGGAAACAGTATGAAGACCCACATTCTGTGCCATGAGAGAGACATGATCGATCCTGTTCTAATAGTCTCATGGGCAACAGGGCTCTTTGCCTAGACTGTTACCTTGATGGGACGCCCAGGCTACCTGTCAGGCTCCAAATGGGGCAGGAACAGTAGGTTTTGACTGTGGTGAGATTTCACAAATTTGCATGTGAACAGGGAAGCCGAGTGCTAGTGCTTCTGCATGGAGCCACTTCACCAGCATCCTCAAAGGGCTCCCAGAAGGACCAGCAATAATCCTGTAACATCTTCCTCAGATGCTCCCTTCTGAAAGAAGAAAGTGAGCTAGCAAAAATTATTTATTTCAACTGGCTGAAGTTAGCCTGCTGGTCTTGTGAAGGAGGAGCAATGCCAAGTCCCTGGAGGACATAAGCACACAAATCAGCCCTTACAGCCAAGCCCAGTAAGTTAGGATTGTGTATCTGTCCATCTGCATAAACAGACTAAATCGATACGCCCAGGTGCTGGTTACCCAGAGGTAAGTAAGTGGAAGACCCAAGTAAGAGGTAAGTAAGTGTGACCCATACCCAGCAGGCTGAGGATGGAGGGCTTAGTTTGCTCCTTCTGGGGCAGAGTAGGCCCCATATAGACTATGCTGCTGTGAAATGTAGTATATGTTAAAATAGGGGTAGGTTAATAGTGTAGTATCTGTTGCTGTCAGCCGTGGTATGTGAACACAGCAAGATCTGGTAATTCAGAGAGGAAAGTCACCTTGCAATGCTCTGCAAAAGCAGATGTATACCCTCAAAACTGTCTCTCCCTCCCAGTTCTCTGTATTCAGCTAGGAAATTTTCATATTCTCTTGTCCTGGGGATATCCAGTGTCCCAGTGCAGAAGGTGAGCAGTCCTGTGAAACACCCCTGAAAGTGGGTGTCCGTTTTTGTAGATGCTGTTGTGCTAAAACCACAAAGTGAAAGGCAGGTGGCCTGTCACCCCTGTTATGGCATCTTTTTCAGAGTACTCTTGAAATTGAGAGATGTTGTGATTGCTCTCCCATCACCTGAATAAAAGGAAAGCGAGCATAATGGTGGATGCCCTATGCCTGGAGGTGTTCAAGGCCAGGTTGGACAGGGCCTTGGGCAACCTTGTATAGATTCAGGCCAGGAGGTTGGTGGCCCTGCCTGTGGCAGGGGGGGTTGGAACTCTGTGATCCTTGGGGTCCCTTCCAACCCAGACCATTCTATGATTCTATGATAAAAAGAGAAGACTAAAGAGTAAAACTATGCATCTCTTTCAGAGGTGCCCAGAAGACTGAGTCTTCCTTAAATAGCAGGAGCTGCAGACACATGCTTGGCCACGGATTGGTTTAAAACCCGCAAGAAGGTAATCTCTTCAGTGAGACTTTCTGAAAAAAGTTGCTGTGGTGCACCAAGAACAAACATCTTGGCCAGCCTCACAGCAAGCTGGTTACATAGCGTGAAACAGCTTTCATGGCTGTGCTCTCTCGGGCCCCCAGACCAGAGGAGACACTCTGCAAGTTAACTAGTCTGCAGGGCCAAAAAAGAAAGTGGAGGCACCTTGCTTTCTCTCAGATGCTTTTTTGGCTTTCTCTTTCTCTTTTTTTTTTTTTTTTCTTTCTGTCCAAGTGTCCACAAGAACATTGAATTTTTTTAGGTTACTCCCTCCAGACTGTGCAAATCAGGAGCTGCCTCATAACTGTGGGTAGCCACTGAAGCAACTAAAGGAACACTGTTCCAGCGAGAGCTTGAAATGCACCTTTGGTTACACGTAAGACTATGGTCCTCAGCCTCTTACAAGCAGCACATACTGTTCTCAGGCCAGTGTTTCTGTCCCTCAGGAGCAGAGCAGTTGCAAATTACCTCTGCTGAGGCTATTGTCTAGTGGGGTTATGGATCAGAAACTCGATTTTACCTTCTGGCTTTCGTATAAAACACACAAAAGCCTGACGCTGGAGCCACCCAGGGTGACTGGCTACCACCCACGAGTTCTGAATCAGTAGGGCATTTGACTGACTATAAAATATATGCTGAAAAAAGTTAGAGGGGCACAATGTATAGCGATAGTACTAACTGCTGCTCATCATCCTAGGAAATGTCACAAGCTTCAATGGGATTTCCCCTCATTCTGTCCTAGGAATGTTTGCCTGTAAGAAAAATAGACCTATAATAGAGGTTTCTTTTTAACACACCAAAATGTATTCAGATATGTTCTCTCTTGGGTTCAAAGGCTGGTGGGTAGGCATGGCAGATGTGTAAAAAAGCCTAGTTTAGCCAATAGAAGTTTTATGGGAGTGCTCAGAGTCAGCAAGATTTTAAGCTTGAAATCAACAGCTTTCCCCTACCTTCCCTCACCTCGCGTGGTCCGTGCAGGCTTATGTCAGCTCATTAAGTGAGCATAAAAAACCCTGCCAAATATCTTACGTGGCCTACTGAAAGCTTGCCTGGAAAAACAAAACAGACAAGCTATCCAGGACTACAAAACCATGCCTAGTCAAGGAGCTGTTTCTCCTTTCTGGTGCAGACAGAGCAGTGACTGTACTTGTGTGAAACCTTTGGCAATGTTTTCATTGCTGCACCCAGAAAACATTTGAGCTAAGATGAGATGCAGACTGTAAAGCCCCTGAAGCTTTCTGAGAAGTATTTCCAGAAATGAAGAGCTATGTTCAGTCTGAGGACAAGTGCAGAGCTGGCATCCCCATCCACCCTTGGGCTTGCTGCTCCGTTTTCTTCAAGTATGTCATTACCATGTGCCAGTTTGACATTTACTCAGGCCTGTCTTAACAAGTTACTAAAATGCCTGGGAAAGGTCAAGTACTTTATGAACCTTGTCTTAATTAAGAGATCTTGTGAAATTCTTCTCCTCACAGGTGCTATTCGGTGTGTAGAGGTCCACAGCTAAGTCTGAGATCAACGTACCTCATTCTGACATCTTGTTCTTAGAATTCTTCCACTTATTTAAGTGATG
>JMFS01122333.1:0-15592 GCA_000699545.1 Podiceps cristatus
TATATATAATATGCATATTATGACAGCAGCATTTGAAGTTCTTTTAAAGAGGTTTGCATAATTCATTGACCAACGTAGGGTAGAGGGGGTTGGGTTTTAGTTTTTAAAGAATTAGTTATATAAAGGTAGTGTGTTTCTTGGTAAAACAAAACTCCAAAACAAGCTATGTGCCTGCAGCAGGGGAGAAGATGATGATTTTTTTTCCCCCCCATTCATCCATTTCTGTGTTAAAATGTGTACGTGTTCTTCTTTTGCAGAACATTGAAACAAGACTGAAGATTTGTTTGCCTGAAGACTTGGGGTCTGCTCTGATGGATGGTGTAGTTCTTTGCCATTTAGTAAATCATGTTCGCCCGCGGTCTGTAGGAAGCATTCATGTACCTTCACCAGCAGTAGTAAGTAGAATGTTTCTTGTTACATTGCAGGGGTGGGGGGAAGGAATGTTTGAAAAATTACTGGGTTATTGCCAAATGACATTTGGTTGCACAACACAGGTTGCTGTTCAATGAATGGTTTTTGCTGTTATATTTTTCATATATATAGTGTGTGCATATATATATACACACACACATATAAGTGAATAAAATTACCTTGCCTCTCTCTGGTCTAGCAACAGATCAGAATTTTTTCATAATGGCCCTTTTGTTCAATACACTATGAACATGTAATATTACAGGATTTTATTATAGGAGACCCTTTTTAAAAGGAAATTAGCCTCTTATTTGTTGATTGAAGAAATCTGACTTAGCAGATGTCATGTAACTAAAGCCCTTACAACACTTATTAGCATATTCTTCCTATTGGGTTAAATGTAGAAATTATTCCTTTTACCTGCAAACAGAATGGAATAGAAACATGCACTGTAGAGGTTTAATACTGTCTGCCAAACCTAAGGACCTGAAGATTTCAGGACATAAAATCTGTGTAATCTGTGTGTGTGCATTTCTTGAAACTTGATTTTTTTTTATTTATTTTTTTTAGTATTTTCTCTGTTTATTGATGTCTTTTTCCATGTCAGATCTTTGTTCCAGATTTGTGATACCAGTCTGGTTCTGAATAGATTTTCTGTGGTTTTAGACTATCTTCCCCCTCCTTTTCTTTTAATTTGTTGAATGTACATAAGTGGGTGCCATGTACGGCCTGATACTCGATTTTGAGAATAGTGTGTGGATTTCAGAACCAATCTCCAAGAACTTCCAAGAAGACATGTTAAGAAAAAGACATTTTCTCAGCTGGTCTAGCGGAATTTCTTTTAATGTCGCTTGGTTTTAAATTACTTCTGTCTTTGGTAAAACTAGAACGTTGCCAAAATATGCAAACTTGAATTTCTGGGGCAAAAACTTAAGTTTTGTTGCTGATCATTTTTTTTTTTTTTTTTTTTTTTTTTCCTTGTTGTGTTTTCTATAACAAAAAGCAAATATTTGAAATCTGTTTTCATTTTGTTTCAACTTTATCTTGATGATGTTTTCTTGCTTGAAATAGCCTTTAAATTATTTTAGCCTAGAAAACTAGTTCTTTAAAGTCCTTGTTACTATAGTGAATTACTGGTTTAAGTGGATATTCAGGAATTACCATTGTTTCACATCTTGCGTTAAAAAAGTAGAATAGTGAGTTGGGTGGGTTTTTTTTGTAACATGATATTTCTATAAATATTTGGTGAATAGTCCTGAGTGAGACAAATTACAGAAGTACTTGAGAATCTACATTAACAGGAAATTTGTTCTTCAGAGACATTAGAATTGTGTATAGTTACTATACATTTGTGAGTACATAAAATATTTATAAAGTAAGAGCCTATTAATTACAGTTAAGTCTGTTCCCCATTATGTTAAAATTCTTCATCAGTTTACTTGCTATCCAGAAAAGCTATCACAATGTGATAGACATTGTGTGTCTCTCTCACAAATCGTCGTAAGAGGCAGGTTTTAGAAACTCATAAGCTGGATGTGAACAAGTAGAGATCTGAATGTGCTGGTGAATTTAATAATTAAGTGAAAGCACATGATTTCAACAACTTATGTACTCAGATCATATTTATAGGCATGATGTTTTTAGAGTAGTGGAAAAAGAAGTTGAGCAGAATTTTATGCATTGTTTTCAGGAGAACTATGGAAATGATGTATCAGTACAAGAATAATGCAATAGACAAATATATTGACTGAATGAATGTTGTTGACTTCTTTTGCCATAAACTATTTTTTATTGTTTTTACAGCCTAAACTTAGCATGGCCAAATGCAGGAGAAACGTGGAAAACTTTCTGGATGCATGTAGAAAACTGGGGATACCAGAGGTAATTTAAGTCTTGTCATTTCTAGATGATCAAAAATGCAAAACACATGAATTACTTTAAAGCTGAAGGATAACTTTATGAACTACAGTTTTTCAGCCATAAAGGCATATTATTTAAAAAAATGATTTAATGATGTGTTTAATACTATAGTGCATTTAAGTAGCATATGTCATAACACTCAAGAATTGCAACTTCTATCTTAAATTAGTAATTCAGTATTATACCCAATACCTCCTTATCCTTGCTATGCAAAACAAATAAGGAATATGGTAATTAGGTAATATGTAATAAAGCAAAAGTTTGCTATTTTTTTCTTTATACAGCTGCATTTTTACCTAGTGCTTTTAGAATATGAACTTGATTCTTTTTAATTACTGATTTTCCTTTTTTTTTTTTTTTTTTTTTCTTACAATTAAGTACTCTATAGTATGTATTGTAAAGTGACTAATAACACACTCATCTGTTGTACTGAAACACTTCTGCAGTGATGTGAAGAAAACCATTGTGTGTTAAGTATGGAATGTATGTGCGAGTAAGGTTGTTCTACAATGTAGATGTGTTTCAGAAGTTGGAAATAGGGAAATTGCAGTGCTTGGTACTTTCTGCTTTTCATTTAAGAATGGCAACATTCATCATGTAATTTATTCATTGATAAGGAAAAATATCTTTATAACTAACGTAATGAATTCTGGAGTTTCACTGGGAATATTTCAAAGACTCCCTCATGGTCTAGAAGTACCTATTAAGAGAAAGTTAATTTCAAATACATGACCTACAAAGGAGGTAAAAGTATTATACAAGGTCTTTTAAATCGGAAAACGTGAAAATTGCATGATGTATTTTCCCTGCATTGTTGCCTACATATGATAATATAATTAAGACTGAGTTTTTTAGTACATGTTTCGGGAACGCTGAAGCAAAAGGATATTTTGCATCTATCTGCCCCCCCCCCTTTGGGGAGCAGATGGTAATGCAAAGATTTCATATTGGGAAAGAATTCCAGTTTGAATTCTTTATTTTTTATTAGTATTTTAGCACTTGATTTGGACAACAGCAAAAGTAACAGTTCATTTTTGTTTGCTACTTGTAGGGACTTTGAGGGGAAGACTTTTATCTTAAGAATTCAGTGAATGGTTCATTGTAAATGTAATTTGAGAATTCGGTGTTTCGGGCTGGGCCTCTACGTTGTGATAGATGATTTAGTTCTCATAATTATGTAATTTATTATGTTAGAATGATTTCATATTAAAGGTAAAATTTCACTTCAGAGAAGATAAAAATCTCAGTGCTGTGGGCTTGTAGACTTGGAGTGCTTCTTAAGCTGCCCCAAAATTCATTGTCTTCTGATGCATCGTAAATTATTCAGTGAATTAGAATGAGTCAGGTTTTTCTGGATATAGCCTGTTGGGAAAGAAAAGGCTACGAGCTGTTTTCATTGTTGTGAAGAGATCTTTCACAAGTGGAAATAAAACTAAAATTTACAAAGATCTTTGCAATGCCATATTACAGATGGGTAAGCTAAACCTTCCCTCTGCATTTTTTTTTATTTTTGATTCCTATAAGTAAGCCTTCTGGAAAAATACCTTTTTGTTTTCTATGAATAGACATTTTCATATCTTTTTACCCTTCCTCTTTAATGCTTTAATTGAAATTATTGTAGAATTTTTTTAGGATGTTTTTAAATATTTATTTTATTTAAGTATATTTGTTGCAGAGTTGCACAGTGTGTTAAGCACAAGGCCAGATCTTATCTATCTGATTTATAAACTAGCCATCCTCATGAATCTAAATAAGCATTGACTTCTCTTGAGGGGAAAAACTCATTCATTTAAACATTAAATGAACAACTTGCAGTTGTAAATATATGATAGACTTTAAGTACTCTGACAATGTTCTTTTTTGATTAGCTGTTGCTAATTTACAAATGTATATATTTGCCATATATTGTGAAAATCTATTGTGTTGCGGAACTAGGTGATAGATGAGAGAACTTTGCTGTTGGACGTGTGTTAGGAACGCAAAGTTGTATGATAGAAAGTTATGGCAGCTAACTCTCAAAGGTTTTGAAGAACTACAGATGGTGTGTTTAAGGCTTCTTCGGGTTGATGAGTTGTACATTGCCTAACTACCACTGGACAAACCGGTAAAAGGAACGTAGTGAATTACTTCCTTTTTTTTTTTTTTTAAAAACAAGCATTTTATGGGAAGGTGATAGGTTCCACTTATAGATCCTGATACCCATAGGCTTGAGCCTTTTCTGTGATACTTATATCCTTGTTTAGTTCCTGAGAACTAATTTGAAATTCTACTGCATGAGTTTTTTTAAGGATTTAAAATTGTCATAGTTCCTGTTGGTTTGTTTTCAGTTATTTATGCAATGGAATAGGGTACGTGCTATTCCCTGAACTTCACAGGTTTAGAATAATATTCTGTCAAATCATGTAAAATGAAAATAAGAAAATAGCTAAGTAATTACTGCGTTGTGCTGATGTGCAGGCTCCCTTAATTCTGTGGCTTTCCACATTCAATACTTGGGTCAAAATTGGTTTCCCCAGAGTGACCCTGGAAAACCTCATCCAAGTGTAGAAAAATGCAGTTGGTATCCATATCCAAATGTATCATAACGAGCATTGGGACTTGGTGTCTTGACCAAAGAATCACAAATAAAAGATTCAGGTACATGAGTATCTCTCGATAATGACCTGGTATGTAGATGGTTCTGGAATTGTGTGCCAACTGGTGTCAGAAAGCCATTACCTGCCAGATGAGAATTTCAGTACAGTCGGTGCCATGTTTGAAATCACTTTCTGATAATGGCCATATGATGATCTTGATCATAAGCAGAAGGGATGTGTTGAATCATAAGCAAAAGGGATTTTTTAAGCATATGGTTCAGACCCTTAAATAAGAAACAAAATAGCGAGGTTCTTGTTGCACCGGGTGGATATTAAAGTGTAAGGACTGTTGGACGAGCAACTTCTGACCAGTTTTGCAGCTAACTTTTCCTGTAGAGCCTTCTGTTATTCCAGGGTATCAGAGATCTTTGTAAATGATAATCTTTTGAGACAAAACAAAGTTTTTGTTGGATGTGAGAAAGGGATGGTGACAGGTAAGCATCTGAAAGCCTGAAGATTTTGAAAACGTCTTTACGGTGCTCTTCAGGAAGTATATGACAGAAAAGGTACAAACCTTGTCACTTAGAAAAGTACAAAAGACGACTTTATATTACACTGTTAACTAAAAGCTGTCAAATTGCCTAATCTCCACTATATTAGCTACAAGATGACAAACACTCCTAATTTTTGGCTGATAGAGATTGAATAAGCAAGTGGCAGTAGATGCATGATAAGTAGGGGAACCTGTCCTACCGCATCTTTCAGAATGGCATGCAGTACTTCATTGGTGCCATTCGCTGGTGTAGATTGATGATATCATATGAAGCCACTACAGACACCACCTATAATGCTTGTCCACCTATATCACACCCACCCTTTCACACTTTCTGGGTTTAAAAACTAAAGCTATTTTGGGGATTCATTTCTCTTTAAGTGTGGCCTCCGAAGTGTCAAATGTGCCAGTTCTAATGTAATTTTACTCTTCTTAGTGACATCTCATCCCAGAGGTATTAAAAATGATAGGAGAGTGGTTTATTATCACATGATTATGTATGTAAAGTTACAGAAGTATTTTGATTTCAACTGCTCTTTCATAAAACCAGTAACAATATATGTAAACGAAGACAAAAATATTCATTTGCGTTTCTTCAACTTGTCAGTTACTACATTAGAATCAGTATTCATATAGTAGCAAAGAAACAGACTTTCCTGTTTTAATCTGCCAATCAATAACTTAAGCTTTAGCTTTCATTCTTGGTAGTTGTTGTTCTTGGTAATCCATATTACAGAGCTTTTTTTCTTACGCACCTTCAGTAGTGTTAACAAATACTCCCATCAAAAGGGGAAAAAAACCCCCTGATTTGTGGTGGGCTGAATGATACTTTATCATAAGTGAGATTTAGATTAAAACAAAGCTGTAAATGCAGTGTGCTAAAAGGCAAAAGTTACAAGTTTGACCTGTGTTTCTTCTTGTTCTCAATTATGAACAAATAATAACAACAACAACAGACCCTCTAAGCATTTTGTCAAAAAATAAATTCAAGAAAGTATTTTTAATGTTTGTGAGCCAAAATGCAGAAGTTATCTTTTTACAAAGACATAAATTAGTTTTTAAGATCTGGAACTTACACTAATTGTACATACTAACTGTTGTTAGTAGTGTTGTTACACTAACAGTTTAGACCCTTGAACATCTTTTGGCCCTTTATGGGGCCTCTTTGGGCCAGAGAAATGAGGTAGAGTTGTTTGGTTTTCTTTTTTTTAAAGGAAAGAAAGACTTTCCCCACATACACAGATACACGTTGTAACTCTTCATATATCTTGAAAAAAAGATAGACTGAAGTTATCATGATTAATACTAGACTGGTAATTTGTCGATAAAAGATAGTGATAAAATGAAATCTTTCACAGACAGTTGTTACAGCAGGTTTATCCAGCTTCTGTGTTCCAGCATGTCAGTAGCGGTGCTGCAAAGTTTAGTGGGACAAGTTATTTCTCTGGTGGAATAGAGAGATTTCTACTGTCTCTCTCAAATTTTCAGTCAGCTACTTTGTTTACTCATACTGAACAGAAAGGAGTGATGGTAAGGAATAGCTTTTCTCAAATCATTGTATGAAGATTCAGTTTACAAAAACTGTGACTTTCCCATGACTGAGTCCTGCAAACGAGAGCTATTACTGCATCTCACCTCCTCCTTTGAAAATTAATTCTACTATTTTGCAACATCAGCCAGAATTATTTTAAAAATCAATATGATTTGTGTTAATGTAGTTAGTAGTAATCGCTAATTAAGTAAAACAAACAGAAAAAGAAAAAAGAGGCTGTTGTGTGCTAAACCTGGCAGAACAAAGTAAAAGAAGCAACCAAGCAGAGTGTCAAGTGCTTTATCTGCTGTCCACAACTAGTTGTTCAGCTGGCAATCGTGTTTCTCAGTTTAATGCAAGGTATATTTTCATTGCCACTTGCACTTGTTTTCTGATCAATTCACGTAATCAGTTACTTCTCCACAGTTTCACCATGAGACATGCGTGACGTTGCAGTAAGTTTTATCAGGTATGAGTCCTTACTCCGCCCTTTCATTCTGTGCACGGCGATGTACACTATGTGGCCTACAATATGGAGTTAAGTGGTTCAGTATGGAGAACTGAAAGCATAATTCTGAGGTTCCTTTCATTTGTGTTTTAAGCATAGTGCACATGCAGTACGGACTTCACCTTTAAGACGCTTTTGTAAACTTGACATTTTTTTTTACCAGAGTCAGAATTTGAGGAGGTTGGTTCTGAAATGTTGTTTCCACAGTCACTGCAGGAGCATGTGGAATGAGGGTGGTTTGTGCACACCACAGCTGGTTATGCTTTTGTCATTCCACTTCTGTCTTACTGTGTTTATTCTGCGTGCATGACTTCGGCAGCTGTATGATTGAATCGTGTAGACATAACAAGTCAGTCCATAAATGTAATGATTTAGTATATGTATCTTTTACTTCTTGCTAGTAATTTCAGTTTCCTAAATGAGAAGGGCAGTGCTTGCGGTGGATGGGTGGATCATTGTCTTTGAGACTTTGGGTGGGGGTCATGTGCTTTTTCACTACTCCATGATGTCATGTTTTAGTTGGTATCTTCATTTCATAGCATCTGTAAAATTCTAGTAAATTAAGTGGAAATACATTCACCATTACTGAAAAGCTATGTTGGGGTGGGTTTTTTTTGTTTTTTGGGGGTTGATTGGTTGGGGTTTTTTTATCTAGAGTTACATTACAGAAGTTTAAAATACAAACAATATACACATTTTACTTAAGGGGTGAATGTAACACCAAATTATCTGTTGCCATAGAACTCACAAAAATAAGCAGAAATGATCAGACATTTCTCAGGTTTCCCCAGGTTTCACTGAATTTCACTAAAGCACAGCATGGCAGTTCCCATAGGAAGTTTCTTCTGCATGTGTTGGCAGCTTTTGTACACTTTGTCTTCTCCTCCTGCTTTGTGTGTTAATCTCTGCTTAGAAAGTTCTTCGGTTTCTGTAAAAATCCAGCCTATTACCAGCTCTCATTCTCTAACTCTGAAATTAGTTCCTTCTCCATTTGTCTGCAGGTGGGCAGGTTGGCCCAAAATTTTTAAAAAGTCCCTGTTTTAAAGTTCTGTGAGGTTTTGGTTTTTTTGGGTTTTTTTGGGTTTTTTTGTTTTTTTTATATATAAGTTTAAGTTGAATGTATCTCAGAAATCTATTTTAGGGCTATATTTGCAACAAGTAGTAATTGAGTCTTGTATGCTATTTTAAAATGAAGTCAGCGTTTTCTCATTTTATTGATTTTTTTTTTTTTTTTTGGGAAAAGTGCAATATATTGAATAGCTGGTAGTTGTCAGGGAGTAGTTTGTTTGCCCTAAGATTAGTTACTCTGGTAAGCAGCTTGTGGATATAGATGTTCGTGAATGCAGTACTAGTCCTGTGCCATTTTTAGACAAGATCAGCATGTTTTGTTCTGAGTTTTCATCCTTTAGAAAAAGCCAAAAATAATTGCATTGACGTTTATTATCACACTAGAATTTTTGGTTGAAAAAATTCTGAACAATGACTGTAAAAATGGCAGTGTCGTTGCTAGGCAAGGTGTTTTTCCCCCCTCTGTGTACCTGCTGGCCTAAGTAACAACATAAACGTTTTGCAGCTTTTAACTTCTGTTAAAGCTAGACCCAGGCCTGGTAAGCAAGAAAGAAAAAGAAAAAGAAGCACTTTTTTCTTTGTTTATGAATGATAGTTCTGACTTCCAGTTTCACTAGTGACTTTTTGGGATGGAAAAGCCTTTGAAATATTTTAAGGTTTAATTTATTGCCAACTAAACCTTGAAGCTTTGCACTGACAGAAAACAGACATCTGAACTTCCATGTCTTCATTTATTGGGTGCACTGTCAGTCCATTAAGCAAGCGAAACTGAAAAGCTACTGAAGAAACACAGCATTCCTCTGAAACAGAGGATCCCTTCCGTACTTTGTATAATTTTGTTCCGTAAATATTCACATCTTTGTTGATAGTAAGGCCTCATTTGCAATGTAAAATGGTATATCTTAGATTGTGTTTTAAGACTACTTGTTGCTTGGTTTGATTTTAATGTTAAATATTGTATGTGCATATTGATATTATTACTACATATTACATTTCATTTTGTATGGCTAGTCTAGAGTAAATTGCTACATAAAGTCATTGTTACTTTCAAAAAAAAAAAAAAAGTATGGGAATCTAACCTGCTGACAACTTTTAAAATGCTACCTAAGGAATTTAATGTCAAATTCTTCAGCTTAGAAACTTTTAAAATTAAGTATAGTTAGTGCTATATTAATTCTTTCAGTTTCCATCCCAGGGTATTATTTAAGAAGATATTTGAACACCAAGTTTTAGATTATTTATTACATTAGAGAATTTTGCATACTTCTAATGATTTCTTTAAGTACTTTTTCTCAAGACTTCATATTGCTGCTGCTTGTGCTTTTAATAGCTTTCTAACCCACTGTTTGCTGTTGTAAGTTAGATGTTGCACCTGGTTCCATTTAAGCATTGGAATAAGGCCCAGATGGACAAAGGTGTAGAGATCTTGGATTAAGTGGATCATATGCACCTCCTCACCCTTGTGAATCTGGGCATAATTTTGGAGGGATTTGAAGGCCTGAGCTCTTCTATTTTAACACTCTGGTCATTACTTGATAGCTTCAGTATTTAGGGGAAGTAAAAGAAAGCTGGGGTCTGTAGTGACTAAGACAATAATAGGAAGAAACTATACCTACATGTTTATGCTAGAATATTTTGATAATTTATTTATCAATAGTGATAATTTATTTATCAATATCTTTCTATTTTTGTATTTTTAATTTTATGCACTGTTTTTTTCTGTTCTAATGGCTGCCCTTCGGGATAGGCTGACCTCTGCTCTCCGTATGACATCCTGCAGTCGGATATTCGTCACATTCGAAAGACTGTTGACACTCTGCTCGCCCTCGGGGAGAAACCCCCACAATCAACTTCTACCTTTCGCTCCTGGGATCTAATAGGCTTTTGTCTTTTCCACATACTTTTTATAGTCTTGATGTATATAACTTATCACTGGAATGTGCTAACAGCATAACCTGTTCGCATGTGCACACAAACTTTCTGCTTTGTCTCTGACAAATTACAGGTACTTAATTTCCTTCCTTTGTCTTACAAACTTCTCCCTTTCCCTCACTTCCCTTCCTTGTAATATCTTTATTAATCTCTTGAAATAGGGGACAGAGGGAGTAGTATCTTGAAGGCAAGTCCCATATCTTCTCTCTTCTCCAGCTCTAGTTTAAGAACTTATGTACCTCTTTGTTTATAGTTTTTTTTTTCTTTTATGTTGCCGAGACTACACACTAAATGTGTTAAAGCAGAGAAGCCATTCTTATCCCATGTTTGGGTATAAGCTAGATGTGTATCACAACTAAACAGTGAGCCTCTTTTTGTGAAAATCCAAGAATGCTGCAGATATTGAAGCAAGAGGTGGCACTTCAACAGATGATAGAGTTGGTGCCATTGTGTTAAAAGCACTTACAAAACTATCTTTCAAATTATTGTTATTTTTTAATCCTTTAGATTAACAAGAGTACTGTAACTTTAAAGATTGTTGGTCAGCTCTACTGTTCCAATTAAATTCCATAGTGGAGTAGTTGTTTTCCTACTTATATTTTGTTTCCCTCCAGATTCCATACAATAACCTTTTTCTTCTATGGCACTAAGCAGGGTTGAACTGCCTTAAACACTTTGCTATGTTGTACCTCAAAGACGACTGTAAACTGGTAGTGAGTATGAGCAACTCATAGTATGTCAGGGACTTCAGAATGTTTCAGGATGAAGATCGTGGAATACAGTGCGATACAATAAGATACTTTGAGAATAAGCTGTTAGATTCCTGCATCTGCCATTCTTATGTGTGGCACCAAGCAAGTCACATCCCTATCTTGTCTCTGTTTCATCACCTGTGAAAATGCGGGTAATGTTTGTTTGTGTAATGAATGTAACAAAGATGACCTTGCTAGGAAAACAGATCGTCTAGGAAGACTAGTTTTTCCATCCTAGGAAGTTTTAAAGAATAGGTTAGACAAACATTAGCCAGGAGGCATTTTGGCATATTTGAACTCTGCCTAGAGTGCTGGGCTGATGACCTCCATTTCCCTTCCAGTTCTGTGTTCTGTTCATCTATTGTAAAACTTGAATAAGACAATTTTTTTTTGTTTTACTACTGAGCAATGTGAAATACACAAATGAAAATTGATTGAAAAATATAAAACCTTGACTATAAACCTATACTGACATTGCAGTATTGGCCTAGATGCCGATGACTAAATTTGTACTTCAGTCTCGGGCTAGCTAACCAAAGGACTTCCGTTTCATGGCTGTGAAATACATACGTTCATTTCTCTCTGCCTGGTATATAAGAAAAAATAGCTATAGACTTTTAGAGGATAACCAGTATAAGGACTTGTATGTTACTGATTATTTTGGCCATATGGTTATGATTTACTTCTATGCTCTAAATATCCCCATTCCATAGATACTTGTAAAATTTCATTAAAAAAACTTCTAAATGCATTTATATTCCTGGTTTCCATGGCTCAAATATATACATACATATATAAAAAGAATGAAATATCTAATTAGATATGTATTTTAAGATGGAAAAAATTAATTTCAGATGATGGATAAATCCATTTTTTTTTTTAAGGATTTAGAGTCTAGCAGCTTCCATTGCATACGTATTACAATTCTATTGTAAAGAGTGTCTTCTGTGACCAGGCATGAGTTCACTGAGTGCTTCTAGGTTTTTTATACTTGAGGAAAAAGTACTAGTTATTTGGGTGTGTAGCTATAGATTTGTGCTCTCATCCTGCACAGGCCTGTCTTTTTAAGTATGTGCCTAGTTTCAGTGATGCCCACAGCGGTCACATGCTTATGTGGAGTTGGAGCTTGACATTTAACCTTCCATTTTCAGCAGATCTTTGTCTTGATTTTGGTTGTCTTATTTTAACGATGTTGCTTTTCTAAGGAAACTGAGAAAGTGACATAAAGCTTGGAAGAGCTTGAATCAGTTCAGAATCTATTAATTCTGTGATTCTTTATATAGTATTGAACATTTTCATGAATCAGAAAATCAAGTGGTGAAAGTTGTTGCTACCATCCTGTAGTACACATCTGTCTCACTGTCTCATATTATGTCTAATTATCCACTGTATCCAGTAGCTTTGGGAAGGAGGCAAGAGGAGTAGTAGAAGTGTGGTTTGCACTTCCAGGTTGCAGAAATGGAAGTTCACGTCTTCAGTGTTTTGGGGTGTTCTATCAGACTAAACACTGGATTAGAAACAGAACTGTTGTTCAGTTTTTGAGTTGGGCCAGTGCAGAACAACTGAACGTATCCCAGTGATAATGATACGTGATTCTCATACTTGTCCAAAAGTTTTTCTTTAAGTATGCTACTGTGCAGAGTTGTCTTTTAGTTACTTAGAGTACATTTTCTCACTGTTCTCAAATACGACAATATACAGTAATCAAAGTGTAACAGTACAAGCACTTTCTTGTTGTTATGGAGTTGAAGCTATCTTGAAACAGACTGTGAAAGACAACAATACTTGCTTCATGGCAAGCACGGCCTTACTATCATACATGAAGCTTACCTGGTTTTGTATTATTTTTCAGGTTGTTATTGATAACACTTCAAATATACATAAATCTTACAGGGAAAGGAATATTAAAATGTAGTCTTATATTTCTCTTAAGTGTGAGTATAGTTTCTCAAAATACATTTCAAACATAATGCAAATGTGAAAAATGCCTGTCGCCCATCCCTGAAGCCAATAATTCTCCCAGTAAATGGGGAGGTGGAAACTAAAACATGTATGTAGCTAAATTCAGAGTCCTGCTTCTGCGCTGCTCTTCCTGTGGCTTTATTAGTTGGGAAACAAACAGTTCAACTGACTGGTGGTCCTTCACCTCTGAGGAGGTCCCAGTATTGAGACATCCACTTATATACAGTTGGTACTGCTCGCAGCCAGTCGCATGATGTTGTTGATGACTGTGGGTTTAAGAACACTGTACACTGTAATTCACCCACATATTCATTGATAACATGAATTATATTTGCTCCCCCATTTGTTGCCCCATTCATTTTTTTCCGTTGCAGTGGACATCAGAGATTTTTAAACTGTGATTTCTTCATAAATTGGTCTATTCCAATCTGTACTGAGGAGGTCCTGTCATCCCTACTGCAGTAAATTAATAAATACAAATTGTAATGAATTTATTTAATATGCATGCAGGTAAAATGTATTTGCACTGGATTACAAGGGGCATTTTGATGTGAGAATTTGGCTTTCATTTTCCTTGAGCCAGGAAACAGAGAAATATTTTCAAGTGCAGAGTAATGCGATGTGGTCGTCTTTCAGGTGCCTCTTTCTTCAAATGTATATTAACAGACTTTTACAACTGGAAGTTGTATATGGATCCCATTGTGTTCCTCGTAAGTTTTCTGAAAGGCTACGCTTACTGTGAATGGGGATTGAATTAGACCTGAGCAAATATCCAGTCCAGTTTTCTACTCCATAGACATTAATAAGTTTCCAAATTATTGCCACGTAATTGGCAGTCATACATGCAGGTTTAGAAAAAATGGTAGAGCAGGTTTTGTGGACCATTGTCATTTCCGTCATTTCTAGCACATAAGCTGCATTATGCGGAAAGAACAGTATAAAAATACTTTAAGGTAATGACCCATTCTACTTTGATACAAAACACTCTCATTCCTTCACTTTATCTCTCAGAATTTAATGTGTAAGGTTATGGTGTAGTTGATATTTCAAGTGTAAGTATACACTTTTATCTTACTGTTCAATGTGTGTTTGTCTTCATTAACTTGTCTGTTCCCCCCAGTTTCAAGTCACTGTTTTCTGTAGCATGTTAGAATGAAACTGTGAGCTGTTTTGGCGAAATATGTCGTCTACTTTTAAAATGTTATGGCTCCAGACCAGAATCTGTAAAAGGGTCCAAACCCCACCATCTGCAAATACAGTTTTGTAAATATTTGCAATTTATTGCATATTGAGAAGATGCACGTATTTAGCTGTCTAACTGGCTAGAACTCCAAATACAGAATTGCAGCTGCAGTGTTGGAGTACTGGGTTTTGGGTTTTTTTCTTTCCCTTGGCAAATCTGGTTGTAAGTGTATACTTCACAAAACATATACTAATCTTTCCTTTGTAAAGTAAAAGAAAAAAATTATGAAATACATCTAGCCTTGAATTACTGTACTTTTTGATCTTCTGCTCTTTTCTTTTGTACTTCATAAGGTAACCTCGCGGCATTTGGGCACATGCAGATATGATCAATAATAGTGGATAACGATAAGGACAATATATATAAAAAGCCATCATTTCAAATTGCCTTAGGTACATGAAAAAGTACATGTTTGCTATAGGTTTTTTTCAGCTCTTTAAAAAGAAAACTTGGCCCTAACCTAACAAAATGTTAAGGCTTTATATATTTGACCTACGTTTGCTTAAACGTAAGGCCCTGATGGCTTTCCATTTCGGAGTAGTTGGCTCCAAAAATTAAATGATGAGAATTACATGGAGTTATTTTTTTTTAATTTGTATTTGGAGAAGCTACACAGTCTGGTATTCCATTGTATTCTGATTTTTTTTGTCTCTGTAGATCTGAAATCTCACTTTCTACAAATACAAGGCAGAAAGAGAAGGGCTTTTGCCAAATTGTTAGCAAATTTTTGCTAACAAATATAGTTGACCCCTGATGTTGTCGTGATGTGGTCATTTCACTACTTGCCCGTATGCTATGATGGCAGCAGTTACTTTTTGGTAATTACTGTATCTGAATTGTCGAGCTGTTTGCTCTAGCATAAAGCATTTCAAACAGTTATCTCAACTTTGAAGGCACCTGATGTCGAAGAAAATAGATGTGTATATGTAGCAGGTCATGTATCCTTGTGGGATTAGCGTCCTTGCGTATTCCCATTTTCCGTTACAGCTACATCAGGTTTTTTGTTCCAGGATTAGAAACTTGCTCCGGCAAGCACATGCACGCATGTACATTCGTGGGTCCAGCTACATCAGGTGTTTTGTTCCAGGATTAGAAACTTGCTCCAGCAAGCACATGCACGCATGTACATTCGTGGG
>KL285656.1:0-20739 GCA_000699545.1 Podiceps cristatus
ACAACCCCGGTCTCCTGTGGGACCGTTCGGTGCCGGCTGGGTGCTGTCTCTTCACCCACCGCCACGACACCCTCCCCAAGCCGCCCCCGAGCTGTCGGGGCTCGGCTCCTCACGGCACCCAGACCCCAGCAGCACGGGCTAGTACGACCGCACAGGTTTACGTCTTGTGTTTATTTCAGCGCTACCGTTTCCGTAACTACTGCTTGCTGCCCTCTCTAAGTAGGTGCTGAAAAATATTAAAATATGGTGAATATTGAGAACCCAAGCCATTCAGACATTCTGCTAGAGCAGACTGCAGTGCACTGAAAACAGACAAGTGACATATCACGATCTCAGAGCCTCTTGCTAACTCAACAAGCAAATTGAGCTGAAACAAAACAAAACAAACCCAAGAAATACTAAGTTTTAGAGAGAAATGAATGTTCTGCACGGAGCTAATCACACTACAGGCAGCCAATACTGTAGCATCGAGTCGACACGGGCAAAAATAACTCGTTTTTCAGCTGAACATCAACTGCAGCCCTGTTCGGATAACAGAAATAAGATGCTACGCGTATGGCCGGAACCAGTACGGTAAGCACTGGCGGCGCCTTCCCCTACAGACCAACCCCGTGCCAGCCTGGCAGGGGAGATGGCTCCCTTCGACAAAGGTTCAGCCTCTAAAGGGAAAAGGCGGCGTTGTTTCAGGGACCCTTCGTAAAGCAGAAGAGAAGTAAGGATGGATTTATTTGTTAATGGGTTTGGGGAGCTGGCTCACACCGACCTTTTGCATACTAATTTTACTGAACACCCTCAGTGTATAAACCGTATCCCAAACCAGACAGTTCTCATCTGGGGTAGAACCTAGGCCCTTAACTCAAGCAGTCCCTTATTAAAATTACGAACACCTGGCCCTTCGAATTGGGCAGGAAGAAGGATGGACAACCCTGCCTACCTGCCTGTAGGCGGGAGGGAGGTGTTTCAGAGGACCCGCGGAGGGGCAGCTGGTCCGTTCGGCCTCGGCCCCGCCGCCGCTCCAGCTGACCCTTCAGAAACACAAGCCCACCCGCGCAGGGGCTGGGCCACTTGGAGTTATGTGTCTACAGGGGGAGGTTGGATTTCACCTCTCTCCTGCCCACGGGCCCTACCCGCAAGGCTGAAATCAATCTCCCTCTTCCCGCCCGGCCCAGCGCCGTGGCTCTTGCCCTCCGGCCTCTGCTTCTCCAGCGAAAGGGCAGAGGGGGCTCACCCAGAGCATCGCCCTGTAACCCCGCGGCTCAGCCTCAGCCGCGCCTCCCCTTCCCCTTGGCCTGAATCCAAGGCTTCCCGCATCCTGCTGGTGCTCTGCAGACCCGGACCTAACGCTTACCGGGTCAAGTAAAGGTAGCTGGAGTCCGCGCCGAATCTGCCTTCGGGGATGCTGACGGGGAAGCTCTGCAGCGTGCAGATTCCGTTCACCTGAAGCGGGATTGCAGCAAAGCAAGGTCAGGAGCCAGCGTTAGAGCATCCAGAGAACCTTTACGTTAAGCAATGTAACCAGCAGATTTAGGTGCCTTCGGAGCGGGGCGCTGCAATGGGGGGGATGGACAGGGGCTCACACAGCCGCAGCGTCCCCGGCTGACGCCCCGGGAGCGCTCAGAGCCTTGACTCAGGGCTGGGGCTGCTCTTTCACGAAGCGCTGCTGCGTTCACAAGGGCTCAGCACCTGCTGGTCCTAAACACACGGCCACGGGCTGTTACCGGCAGTGGGAAGATCTGCTATTTAGATGCCCCCCCGACACTTTCTATTTAAGATCAAATTCAGCAGCGTCCAGAGAGTCCAGGGTAAGAGGGACACACTGCAGAGTCTGCAAGAGACCTCAGAGGCAGTGGCTGTGACAGCACCAGGCGTTGTAAGACATGAGCAACAGCCTCATCAAAATTCCACAATCCCATCCTGTAACCTAACACAGAAAAACATCCCCAGTGTGTATGTCCCTTTTTCTCATTTCTGTTAGTTTTGAGGCACAATCTAGCATTGTTATTTCTTGACCAGAGGGAACGGCCTCTCTGCCTTCCCCGAATATCTTCCGTCGTGACCCTGTGAGAGCAGGGCCATGACGGGTAGTAACTGTCTGGCACATGGAAAGGTGCACAAAGGAGTTCCCTCACTCTTCCAAATTTAAACCTGCCATCCATAGGAGACTTCTGTGAAGAAGTGTTCTTATAAGAAGACGGCGTTTGAGGGGGGAAAAAAACCCTGGAGACCAAGGTAGTATGCTGCTTTCTTGCAAAGAGGAGAGTGTACATGTTCACTTAGTCTCTGACAGAGTTCAGGGGGAAAAAAAAATATTATTAATAATTTTTTCAAAATTCAAAATTATTCAAAATTTTTAGATGATAAATCACAGTGACACTGAAAATACAGTGTGACACTTGCCACAGATGAACTGCATGCATGAAGGTGATCCACCTACTGAAGTGTGGCACTAAACTCCTCCAGACCGGAGCCACAGTTGAATATAGCAGCTCCAGCTTCCACAGTTCAGGTTCAGTTCCTGCCAACGAATGATGTAAAGTCTCCGTAAGGACCGTATGCGTAGGAAAACACAAAAAGGTGGGTCCTCACCCCACCCCCTCGCAACTGACTTCTTGCTGTCCGGTGAGAGACAGCACCTGATCATTAGCTGGAGACCGCGACTCTCCATCCCTGCCTCCCTCCGCAGATCAGCCACTTTCAGCAGTGGAGGCACAGACGCAAAAGCCTCTGCGCCTTTTGGAGAGCAGAACACCCATGGATCAATACTTTAACTTGAAAGCTGCTGTCATTCCCCGAAGAGACTGAATTATTTAAGAATATACCGCGCCCCGCCCCGAGCTGCATTGTAGATCTTTAGGTTCGATCAGTGCCCGCTGTATGTTGCGCTTGCAAATCCTCTCATTCAAAGATAATGAGTTACTCTCGCATAACATTTAAGTCCTTCATGAAACTCATTAGTACGAGATACAGTAAATATTACCTGATCACACACAGATGGAAAGCGAATTACAAGTTTAGCAACTCATCCCCAGGTCAATCAGCAGGCACGGCCCTGGCGGTGACAGAGCGCAGGGCGCCCACCCAAAGGCTCCGCACCAACCCACCACTTCCTCGCCCTTCCCCAATCACTTGACAAAGGTATCTTATGCTCAACACTAGATAGTGGTTGCAAACTTTAAAGAAAAAGGTATCTGCTGGAGGAATGGAAGTTACTCCAAAGCATCCCATCAAGTCTATCAAGGCATTGTATGGAAAAAATAAATATACAAATGCTGAAAATAGTGTGTCATCACCTTCAATGAACACCCCAGATGGGTCAGATGATTTTGCACAAAAACACTTTGCTCTTACTAAACAGAAGCGACTGTAAAAAGGCAGTAAAGATTTCTCTAAACAGAGATACCGCATAGTGAGTTCTCTGAAGTTCATCCCAAGGCACAATCCCTTCACGTGTTTTCAAAATGCCCAAATGCTGAAAATAGTGTGTCATCACCTTCAATGAACACCCCAGATGGGTCAGATGATTTTGCACAAAAACACTTTGCTCTTACTAAACAGAAGCGACTGTAAAAAGGCAGTAAAGATTTCTCTAAACAGAGATACCGCATAGTGAGTTCTCTGAAGTTCATCCCAAGGCACAATCCCTTCACGTGTTTTCAAAATGCCCAGTGCACAGCTGCTCCCAGCAGCAGCCGCCCGGGAACCGGCGCTGGAAAGCGCGAGCAGACACCGGGACCCACCAGCTTCAGCAGCATCTCCGAGCAAGAGCGAGAATTGCTTGCATCAGTCACGCTTTCTCAGACGTAATGCAACGTTTCATTTTAATTCCCATTCCAGTTTTCACTAGCTCTGAGCTGCTTTCCGTAATTTTCAGCAACTGTTAAAATGGCTAATTTAGACAAAGCGCCCTTGATCCTTCCATAGGAGACCTCCTGTGCTAAACTAACAGCTGCCCAAATTGTTACATTTACGGTTGGATATAGGTACTAGCAAAATAACCTAAGTGGCTCGCCAATCGCATCTTTCTGTCACATTCAGTGTAGGTTTGAAATATAGACTATTTAACGTCTTATTATTATTAGTTGCCTGTGGTAGCCTTTGTTCGAGCCCTGAGCTTGCAGCCAGTTAACAAGGCTAGTTCCAAACGTGATTTTTACAAAGGAACCGCACGGACTGTATCACTGCGCTCCAGCAGCACTCGCAGACCTATTGGCCTGAAGCTTGAACTCTGGTTGCGCATTTGCATCCAGAGACGGACACAACCTTGTTATAAAAAATGCTGCTGCACTTGTTTTAACTTCAAAAGATACTCGGCAGCTCAAAACTGCACGGTCACTGCGCCAGAGCATTTTTATTTCTAGCTCTTCAAAACTGTGAGGGAAAGCCTTATGTTAAAATTCGTTTGTAACAATAAATGCCTGCATTGTATATGAAGACATTTGACATTACCAGGGAATAAGCAATTGCGGCATGCATCAGATCTACAGTGTTCTGTTTAGATTCAATGAAGATTGCCAATTACACCTTAAAGTAGCAGAGATAAGTTCATATTTTGTAATGTTTTCATAGAAGACTAAACTTTCCTCCCTCCCTCTGGACATATAACATGTAAAACTGTGAGTATGGAGAACATACTTCCCCCAAATAATAATGCACTCCTGCCAAATAATAATGTAATAAAGTGTATTACAGGTTTTTGGGCATTAAAGTCTGGAAATCCTGAAGTATTTTAAAATCTGGCTTTACCTGTGTGTTTTTTAAACCCTTTGCATGATCAGAAGTGCTGCAATGAGGAACAGAGACACTGGACAATTTTCAGGTTTGTGTGTGAATTTTCAATGCTGCAAAAGCAGCACTGTGAAACAGGTATCTGTCAGAAACGGGCGTCTGTCAGAAATGACGTCTGAAATTGTACTTGGCATGCATCAAAAGTCAGCGGCGTTTCGTCCAAGATGCACAGAAGCCGGGTCCACTCTCGTCCTTCAGCTTCTCGATAATCGGAAGCACCAGGAGCTGTAAGTCGGTGCTAGAAGATAGTTTTCGCACGTTTGAAACGATACTGGCCTGAGGCAAAGTTGTGATACAAAAGCTGAACCATTCGGTAGGTGCTGGAGATTAAAAGTCTTAGTAATAAGTTTCCTCAGGGACACAAGAAAATAACTCAAAGCTGTTTGTTTGTTTCAGTAGGAGCGTTGTCTTGAGCAGTTAACAGTACCTAGCGAATCTAACACTTCAGAAACTTTGCCTAGAAGAAAATGGGCACTGATCAGACCAACACCAGTTTCTGAACCAATAAACTTTTTAGATAGTTCACAAAAAAAAAGGAGGACAGAGCCTAGCAAAGCAGTTACTCGTTTCCAGTTCAACACTCGTGTCGTTCTGGACAGGTCGAGCCCAGCCGAACGCCTGTCCCCTTCTGGTTACCACTTCCAAAGCTGCAGAACTCTGTAACATCTTTGCTCAAGTTAGAGTTTATCATATTACAACATTTCAACACAACTCTAACACTACCTATATAATTAAAGTGATTCAAAATACATTATGGTAACACAATTTGTGCTAGAGTAGGAAATTATTAGTGAAAGAAATTCAACAATTATTTTTTCCTTGGAGGTCTCTCTTGGTACCTCGTAATCTCCATATTCTGCTTTATATCGCGTCTGTCTATATACATCTGTTGTCTCTTGCTCTGTACCTAGATCACAAACTGTTTCAGGCAGCAAAGCATCTATTTTGTGTAATGCACCTAGTTCCATGTGCTTTCATATGGCTACAGTAAGCTAAATATTAAACAATGCTACACTTTTCTTTAAAAAAAACCAACCAAACAAATACACACACACACACAATTTGTATCTAAAAACATCCAGGGTAGCTTATTTCAAAATGAACAGTGATAAAAATATGACCAAACTGATCCTCTGAATGCATTGTATTTTGTGTTTTATTTCAGTTTGGTTTTTTTTTTTTTTTAAATGAATGCACAGATCAATGAATGTAGACAAATCATTTCTTTGTTTTATTTATTCATTATTTTATGTACACTTGGTATTTTGTAACACAGTCAAAGGGAAACAAATTAAGTGCAAAGCAAGATAAATATTATAGGTTGAATATATTTTAGCACATTTCTGTCATCTCTGAATTAGACACTGACAACTCAGTGTGGACATTAATTTCCACTTCTTTATACTGGCAGTAACAGAATAAAACTGTACAACACAGTATCATGACATTTTAAATGATCCAACGTGTCAGAATAAAACAGGCTTAATTTACTGAATAGAAATAATTGGTGTGTAAATATGTAATTAAAGATAAAAAGAAACTTTGAGTTAGCAACATGAGGCATTAGACAATTTCTCCATAATAAATTCAATTGTTTATAAATATAGGGCTAGCATCTCTGTTTTGTGTGCGTTCAAGTAAACCCTCACCTTATACCACAAAAAATGTATTAAGTGGTAGGAGTCAAAGATATTCAAAGGAGGCGGCGGCAGGTATCTGTGCCTGAGCTGTGTCTGCATAGGCACAGAGACCTTTGGGTTTACACAGGGAGAGAAGATGCAGTAGCCAAACCTGAACAGCAGTAATACACTACTCACATACCTTCTGTCAAGGAGAGTATCAAGAGGGGAAAAAACCCAGAATTTTGAAACATAATCAAGTACCTGCGTAAGTATAAAAAAATGCACAAGCCTCAGAGGGGAATATTAAAAACAAACATACAAAAGATGCTCAGGTAAACACTGCTAGTATACCAAGAGGAGCGCACAAAGGAAAACGGGGTTAATGCTGAACGTGTCTGACTTACTGAAGGACAGCAGAGAACTTGGGATCCAAGATTGCACATACAGACACAGTTCTTGGAATATCGACTATATTCAGGACTGCAACAGTGCAAAGTAGTGGATGTTAGCTTCATGCAGCTTAACATCAGGGAACAGTCCTGAAAACATGTCCATGAACTGCTGCCCCCCACCCCCTTCTGTTTTGCTAACCACTGCCTTCACCATGGTTTAAACATGCTGCTCTTAGCCTTTGCAATCTAAGCCTTCCAATGCCTGTTTCTCAAAGGACCCGAGTCAGGAAATTTATTGAAGCGAGTAAGGACTTGCGTGTTCTCGTATGTTCACAGTAGCACTTTATACTTTAGGGCTTGAATCACCGTTATGAAGTGAAAATAAAGCACCTCAGTTTGGACATCTTTATGACACCGTACTGAGATGAACTATCGAATTTGAATTAAAACATTTGCACAACCAACATGCTCCCACCTGCTGCTTATTATTCTTTTCACTGACATGAAATGTCCCCTTCCTTCTGCTGGCTTGAATACCTGACTTGGGAGGGTAAAAAAAAAACCCCACAAACCAAAAAAAACAACAAACAACAACAAAAAAACCCCAACAAACCTTTAAACACTCAACTACTGAAAACCAGAAAGTTTTCTAGCTTTAGCCAAGACATTTTGTAGGGAGCAATCAGCTACAGTTCAACCAACAGAGCAAAGACAGTGGTGGCCTTTGGTGAAAGTGAGAGAAGCCGGGGGCTAACAGGGAGCACCAAGGGGTAAGCGACCTCTTACTCTGACCCCACACGCGCTAGGGTCACATGTGTAGTTCAGGAAGACAGTTTACAACAGAAGTTTTATGTGGTCTACATGGACCTCAGCTTCTCCAGGGGTCAATTCAAGGCCTCAATCTAACATCTATCTCCTGATCTGAACTACCCTGTGGAAGAACTCACCTACCCAGAGTGAAGGGACCCTCGGAGACTAGTTTCCTAAGTTTAGTACCTACCCTAGATATTTAAAATTAGATGATACAAATATCCTCCAGCTATAGAAAATGTGTTTAGAGGCAATTATCCCTTTTGTCCTTCTCGACTAGTTATTAAAAAAGGCGTAACTTGCTTCTGGTGCTTACTGGCACAGCACGCGTAGCAGCGCTCCTTACAGACAGTATCCAGAAACGTTCCCTCTGTCACTCCTCTTCCACCTTTTATAGAAATTAGTGCCTTTAAAAGGTAATGCAGCAGGAGTTTGTTGTAACACTACTCAAACTCCTATGGTCGCAGCAGAAAATGGAGCATACTATTAAATCATAAATGCAGTGCAAGTATTTTGTTGCTGGTTATGTGAGGGGAGGCAGGGAGTGACCTATTATTTTTAAATGAATCCAGGGGCTGGGTTTCAGGTACTTCAACCTGAAGGGCTGGAGGGGCCATTCCTTGGCACACAGGAATAAATGTGAGCAGGAAACGTCCCCAGGCAATTCACGCGCCTCACCCACGGAGATCAGGCCAGTCTCGACCACCCCAACTCCACTATCTGCCCACTGAGGAGAACAACCCAGAACGATGCAAGACGCTGAAGAGCTGTGGTGGCTTTATGCTCACTAAGAACCACCAGAATGAGACCGTCACATTGATTCTGCCAATTAGGACTTGTCTGTAGGTGAAAGTAAAATCAGAAAGTGCAAGGCCCCCTGCGAACTCACCGATTCCTGGTTAATTCACTTTCAGTAACTACTACAAAATAACTCCAAGTATAGACTAGCCAGTAGTTTCCACATCACAACCACTATTTTTAATTTGCCTCTACTAGTTTCAGAACAGTGTACACACGCAGAAATCTGTGGCACTGCCCCGAAGAAAATAAATCTAAAGAGACCAAGGTCTGATAGAGAGAACCCATCTCCCGACGGTCAGCAGAGGACTGTACCACCCAACAGCTCTTGACAATGGTATAATAGTAAATAAAAACACAAAGGATGGGAATTCACCACAATTATACACAGTATCTCCCTAAAATGCTCAGATAGTTCAGTGTTTCATAAACTTTGTCCTCTTTTTCACCTGGATTCAAATTTTCATGTTTTGACACTAGGAACAGTTAACCGCTATACTCTGTTTCCAATAGAGTAAGCAGAAACAACTGGCACCTGAGCCATGGTAATGCCCAATTTATTGTAAGATCTATGTAAACCAATACTAAACAAATGCCAACTAAAGTGCTCCTAATGCATTATAGACAAGTCAGTTTCTAAACAGAAAGTATTGTCAGTACCCGAGAACAGGGATATTTATCTTAGTCCTTGGTCTAACTTTCAGACTTCAGAGTGACACCCCTGCAAACTAATCATGTGTTTCGTACACTACAGCACTGTATGTCAAAAACATTATCAAAATTTTAAGTTACATTTAGATTTTCCTACTAACCTAAACTGAGAAAAATGTCACTTCTCTCAAAATAATAATAAAAAAGGGAAACAAACAAGATTCTTAAGAATTGCAACATTGAGAACAGTCACAAGATAGGCATTATTCCATTTTCCCCTCCCTACCATCTTCAGCAATCAACACGCTGAAGCAAACAGAGGGCAAGTCTCGGATCAGAGAACCACAGACTGGTTGAGGTTGGAAGGCACCTCCAGAGATCATCTAGTCCAGCCCCCGCACTGCTCAAGCAGAGCCACCTACAGCTGGTTACGCAGGACCGTGTCCAGACGGCTTTTGAGGATCTCCAAGGATGGAGACTCCACGGCCTCTGTGGGCAACCTTGGTCACCCTTACCGTAAAATGTGTTACCTTGTGCTCAGGTGGAGTCTCCCGTGCTTCAGCTTGTGCCCATTGCCTCTTGTCCTGTCCCCAGGCATCACTGAGAAGAATCTGTCTCCCTCCTCTCCATTCCCCCACCACCACCCCCGTAATTCCTACATATTGGTAAGATTTCCCTTGAGCCTTCTCTTCTCCAGAGCCTTCTCTTTGCCATTTTTACCCCCAAAACACAGTTTGTCCTCAAAAAAGGACCAATTGCAAAAAACCTAAGCAATTAGGCCTTACATGCACCTGTGTGTGCATGCACATAATCATTTCAGAGTGTAACAAAAAATGCAGAAAATATTGGAAAAAAGTAGAAAAAGGAAAAAATAGTTTTATGTAGTTCATAAAAATGAAACAAAGACATTGAGAATTACTGCACAAGCATGTATACAAAAGGTCAATATTAAGAGCACCTAAATGCTAAATCTTGTCTTAGAAGTACGAGTATGTGAAATTGTATAGGAAACTACATATCTGGGAAAGAGAACAGCTGATGTAGAACAATGCGCTGACACTTCTCATGTCTATAAATAGCTCTGTACATCCTTTCATGAGTTACCAGACAAATATGGATAAGTCCCCTTTGTTTCTTTTTTTTTTTTTCCCAACTTTCTTGACATTTGCATGTCTTCAGTATCCAAGGAAAGAGAAAGCTTTAAAATAATTGAGGGGTTTTTTATTTGTTTTTAGAAAAGGGGAACAAAACATGCAAGAGAAAAACTTCATTCCTCACAAAGGATCCCCTCCAATTGAGGATGTCTGTCCTAACTGTGCCATTTATCATTCTTAAACGAAAACAAGATGGGGAGAAACTAGGGCCACATAACTCAAACTAAAATAACAGTACTTAGTCCATTAGCTAAAAAGGAAAGTCTCACCACCTCCTGCCAGGCTGAATCTTCTTAAAAAGAGCTGCTTCTTGCTGAGGCCCTTCTTTGAAGATCATGAGGACCTGTAACACACAAGACTCGTGCCTCAATGCTTCCTAATGTCAGTTATCACAACCTCTCCCATGCCTGGTAATATTTAATAAAGAGCCCTTCTTGGATTTCATTATCAAGTCAGAAATCTAAAAATCACAGAAATCATCATCTGGGTGAAAGACAAATACCTTCATTTGGGAAAAATGCTGACTGTGTCTAACACAGCACGTACAAATGCATTAAACTGGGAATTTCTAGCCTAGTAATTTCAAAACTACAACTTACAGAATCATTGCAAAAGAGTAGTATGAACACGTAAATCAATATATAAAGTCACCCCCATACTCCAGATAATAAAATGCTACATTTTATCTAGTTTTTGTAAATTTAGTAGTCCTGCAGATGTGTCATGGGAAACATATCCCCATAGATGCAGTAAGTACACACAGTAAGAACCAGGGCTAAACACACTATTTTTGTAAACGCACAGTGGGTAACATTTCTTATGACAGGAGAGCAGTTAAACCAGTCATAGTCTTAATTATAGCAATATGAAAGATTATCAAAATCGTTGCAATACATTAATTACATTTGCCTGTTAGTTTAACGCATTTACACAACTATACATATAGCCAGTTAGGTACATGAGATTTCAGAACAGGGAAAGGGGATGCATTTCCATTAAAAAAAAAAAAATAGACACACCACAGGCATTGGCAAGGGACTCAGCAGCAGCAGTAGATCCTGGCATTTAAAGCACTGACTTTTCAAGTTGGTAGCATCTCTAATTTGCTTCTTTCTGGATGTATTTTGGAGGGTTTTGATGTTTGGGGGTGCATGTTGTTCCAGTCTTGTTTTTCGCTATTCCAAGACAGGTAGTACAGCACTGGATGGAATTAATCTGTTTAGTATTCTAAAGCCAAGTATTAAACCTGAGCTAAATCACAGCTTCCACAGTCTCCAGAGAGGCTCTCCAGAACAATTCATTCTACTTTCCTTAAATATCTATCTTAGGAGGAGATTAATAGCTCTCTAGAGGTGCCCAGATTCCTCCCTTAAACTAGATGTCTAACTTTGAGAAAGCTAACATTCAGTGAGATGAATTTTACTGACTGTGTACCATGATTACCGGATGTCTTGTATCTGGAACAGTTGGCATGAGAGCTCCAAGGAAAGATCAGGCAAGTAAATACAAGAGTCATTTTTGTTTGTTTGCTGTTTTTTGGTTGGTTGGTTGGTTTGGTGTGGTGGGTTTTTTTTTTTTTTGAGTTAGTTTGAGGTTTTTTGGGCAGGGAGGGTGTTTCTGAAATTTGGATCTCTAAGTACATGGGGATTGTAAGGTCCAATCTCCTATGCAAAACTATTCTTCCATATAAGTCCTGCTCAGTAATGTATTTAATCACGTCCATAATTTAAAGAACAGAAACCCCATCCACCTTCATAGAGCCATCTAGCCAGACAGCTCAGAATTATGAATGCAGGCAAGTACACTATTGAAATGAAGGCTTCAATAGTTGGGAAGATGCTTTAAATGGTAAAATTATCATACTGATTTTGAAAATGACCAAAAGAATAACATATCTACCTACACGCCATCCCACACCAATTTTACACAGACGGTATGGAAGCCCCCCTTTAGTTTAAGAACAGGAGCACTTCAGAGCAAGCCACGTCTTTTTGGATGTTAGCAATGTTTTTTTAACATCTGTTGCCAAAGCGTATCTTTTACAACGCTTCAGAAAGACAGACAAGATCAAATGACAAGATAAAAAAATGGAATATCCTTAAGAGCAGGATTCAGATAACACAACTGCGGGATGGTCTAGTGTTGGAGATGGCAACCCAATTCCAGAATAATTAAATTCCTCCAACTGAGGAATTGTCATCATTCATTTTGGACTAAATGAAGCTAGAATAAATTTCCTTCTATATGACTGCTTCACAAGGAGACAGTCCACATTAGTTATCGGACTTTGCGTTCACACTCTGCCATACCCTGTAATACCTTTCACGTGTAGACAAACTAAAAGGCACTTTGGCAAAGCAACGCAGGAAATCCAGCGCACCTCCCGCCCAGGCTTTCCCTGCTGCACGGGTGGAGAGGAACTCAGCCTCCAGGTACAATAAAACAACAGTTGCAAACAGAACCACTATGAAACATCTTTTGCTATTACACTCACTTCACAAAAGTAATTCCTACATGAAACGCTTTGAGATTTATACATGTAAGTATGTACACACATAGAAACAAATTTTCATATACACATGTGTGTATATATACACAATTTATAAATATGGAGATACACACATAAGTAAAAAATAGCAGAACTAAAAAGACAGTGACCTATTCTTGCTTCTTTGTGACGTATAAGGAAGGTCTAAAAGCACGTTGCTTTCTTTATCCTGGAAACACTAGAAATGTCAAGTCCGCTCTATCCTCTCTTTGCTGGAAGACTTCTTGGATGTATAAAGCCATAGCTAGAAGAGCTTCTTACCCGCTGATTGAAAGTTAAAGACTACAACTATAAATGGAAGTCCTTCTCAGTTATTTCTCAGCTATTTGAATTAATTATGTGTTAGCAATAGCTAAGTTGTAAATAGTCCAAATAAAAAGTTGACTTCAGTTTATCTTTCAAGTGACAATAGAGAAATCCTGACAAAACCAAATGGAAGGCACAACATGGAGTATGAACAAAATGTCAATTTAAACCTCCTTTATACTATCTAAAAAGCAATAGAGAATGAAATCCTTTACACATACACGATTACAAAACTACTTATTTGATTCACTGATGCTGCAGAAGTGAAACTATTATTTACCAAGTTTACCAGTTTGAAGGCACAATGGCTATCACTTCATCCACATCCCATTCTATTTACAGTGAAAAACAAACAAGAAGGATTGCTAAGAAAAAAAGGAGATAAACACAGATGCACCCTGAGAAGTGAAATTTCACAAACACATTTGTTTTGAAATACTGTTCTTTGTAAACTCCCATTATCTGAACCTGTGTTCTCCTATAACTAGAGCAATTATATTTAATACTCAATTACAATGAAAAATATTACTTGTAGATTAAAAAAAAAGTCATAAGTTAAGTTCCCATAAAAATAAATCAACCTAAACCAGATTGAAAGAAATGAGGTCTCACACAGAATCACACCAAAACTGACATCTGTCAGTGTGTGTGTGTGTGTGTGGGTGGTAAAAAAAAAAAAAAGGAAAATCAATCTGAAGATCTCTGACAATGTCCATTTTTCTGAAAGAAAAAAAAATGGAATGGCATATCTAGTTGGAAATCCCGTAGCTAACTGTGCATGCCCTTCTTTGGCTCTGGAATTCCCAAAAGATTCTGTAAAACTTAAAAATCTGAAGAAAAAGGTCTATCTATAAAGTCAGATAAATGTTCTGTAGCTGTTTCATGACATGGTTTATAAAGTATTGGCACCAGCACAAAGAGTTCAAAGCGTTCATTCAGGAGTCCTGGAGATCATCAAATCTTTAATGATTCGTAGCAGTCCTCTAGTAGGGGTCGGTTATTTACCGCATAGACTGAAGTATTCTTTGCCAATGACGATCGGTGCAATAATGTACTTCTGCCACACAAAATATTTTTCTTCTTATTCCAGTAGGTAATAAATGCCATCAATACGAGAACAGTGGAACCAATATCAAATGACAGGCTGTATTTCACAGTCCATATTCATCAACAATGGATAGAAAGGTAAAATTCTAAACTCAAGCTGTACGTAGCAACATAGTCTAGCTGTGGTATTTGGGGGTGGGGGGAAGAGGAAAAAAATTCACCCAAGGAAGTGCAAAAGGAAGAAACCTCTAGAATTTGTCCATGAACACCATTTTCCTTCTCCAGAGGCTAAACTGTGTTAAAGAGAGAGAGTGCAATAGTACTGCGAGCGATCACCTCTTGGAAGAACAAAAAAACCTCCAAACCAAAACAAATCCAATACTAAGGTTTGGTGATTATTAAAACACCAAATCATATTGCCCTTGTTTCAAGCCCACTACATTTTCATTGCCAACGATGTTTGGTTTTACACTTGACAGCAGATGTGATGCCAGTGTAAGGGACAGTTGCTAATGCATTACTCTAAGTTCTATTTTTTTATGGTATACTCTGCATGATAACCAGACGTATCACACATCAAGCCTTGATCGTGACAGAAATTTGAAACGCAAATTGCTCTGGAGTTTTCCATACATCACCAGTAACAACATTAAGTACCTGGCTCAAACTTTACAGCCAATACCAAAAAGCAGCTGGCAATTTTCTCTTTCGTTTCTGCTCTAAGTTCAGATGGAAGATTCTTGCACTTATCTGTTGTGTCACTTAGGCTGGACTGTAAAACATCACTACATCTATTTCAGGTGGAGGAAGGGAGAAAAATATATCAGATACATTGCCAAAAAAATGAAGACGACAAAGTGTCTTTTCAATCCATTCTTATAGAAACTTAAACAGGTTTTAAAACGACTAATTATAGGACAGATCATACCATCCTATGCTGCGGACCAAACTAGAATGCTACAGTATCTGTGTATGTATATACAAATACAGCTCTATACATTTATATATACACACACACATATAGATAAAAAGGAAGCACCCATCTTTTCCTTACTGCTAAATATTGAACTTCTGCTTTCACCTGGATATTAACATAGTTTGTGTGTAACACCCTATAAAGGGACATTTAAGAAGACGTTATTCATGTTCTTCTCATTTAAGCCACACATATGGCTGGTATTTAAAAACATGCAGTGCCACCAATTAACACAGAGTAAAACAATTCTCAGGTACAATATCAACTCTAAGAAATGCATAATATATTTAAATGTATTTTACCCACTTGTATAGATAACGAATACTTTCCACAATTTCATAGGGGATTTATATTCTTCTTAAAAAAAGTCAGCACAAATTCACAGGAAACAACTCTGTCAAACAAATTCCACAGCAGCATATGTAGTGAGTCACTGGGTGAAACTCTTTTTTATGAGCACATTAGGAAAGTTGGCATTCAGTTCTAGGACAACTCTATTGTCAATCTGTGAACAGAAGGACACATCGAGTAAAGAAAGATCTTTACAAGACTCCAGCAATTTTCTTAAAGATGCAGGGCTTACCATCCTTGTCCCTGTTCAAAAACAAAAAAAGAAACAAAACAAATTGTAAAGTTACTGAAAAAATATTTTTTTAGAGCTGCTAATACCGTGTCATGAAAAAAATGCTACCATAACACAATTTTTATTTAATTATTTCCATTAGATTTGAAATTAAAAGCTTCTCAGTGCAGAATTTTTACCTGTAAGCAGCTTATAGTATTTTCTTAACTGCTTAAGTTGATTCCATCATTTTCTACTGGGGGGCAACTTTACAACTTCAAGGGGAATCTCTCACTACAGAAGGCAGGTACCCAAAGCCACAAGACTTCCCAGTGACCAGATGCTGGGCTTTGGCAGTAAGCAACAGAGTACGCTACGCTCGTGACCCTCCTGCTGACTGCACTGACCAGCACGGCACATGAGCTACTGTGGGCTTCCCCAGTTCCAAACACAAGGCTTCTAGGACTCCAGAGCGAGCATGGGTATCATGCACACGCAGGGGCAGTTGTTCAAGAGACTACCAATCGCACCTACATACATGCTAACTGTAACAGAAAACACACTTTTTACCCCTGCTAAAAACGTGACCACAGTGGCTGAACTCCTAAGCGTCACGCAGGGTCAGGTCACGCATGGGATTTGGTTAGAAATCCAGTAAATAGGTGTTTATAAGCACGCATCCACACACCCATTATAGTTGATGGAAATCTGGTCAGTACAGTTAACGGTGCTTAGCACACAATTCAGCTGACTGGGCACCGCAGTACGATTCAGTTGCCTGAAGTGCCTTGGGCTTTCTTACACCGTGTAGAACATCCAGGCAGAGCTGGCAGACTGGACCCAGAGGAGGAGATCCATGCCTTACGGGAACAGCTGGTAGCCAGGTAGGTTACTCTGAGCAAGTCAACCAAGCCTGGATGTCTACAGTGGGCTAAATTGCTCATCAAGCTCTCCTGGCTCCAAAAAGAGTTTACACATCCAACACGACTGCAGACACCTTCTGGAAGACAATTCAACTTACACAGCTCCATCTTGAGCTGAACTACACCCCAAAAAGCCATCTAGTCCAGCATCTTCCCTACAGCCAGGGGGAAAAAAAAGGAAAAAAAAAAAAAGGGAAGAGCAGATTTTTACAGCAGCTTTTCACTGGTGGATCTTCTCAACTGCCAAAAATTTTCAGTTTAAGGATTTCCAAAGCTACCTTTCATGACTGCTACTACTTTTCTGGATTTCTTTATACTTATGGCCCCTTCAGATAAGATCTACAGTTTGATTATATAATTTAAAAAAAAAAAGAAAAATAATCCTTCAACCCACTGCCTATTAATTGCAATAATTAAGGGGCAAAGGATCATAAAGAAGCAGTGAGAGACCATTCCCAGTTCACTATTTCCACATCATTCATAATCCTATGGACATCTCTTCTGTTCCCTCAAGGCTGTTTTCCAGACTCTTTTGCACCTCAGACGACTCCTGTTGTCTTGTTTCTGCACTAATTTAGTACTTTTGAAATTGGATAACCAGAACTATACAGTGCACCAAGCACAATGTTGGTAACCGTATAACGAGGTGTTGTGGTGTTCGGTCTACTTCTTTCCTAAGAAATCCTAAGCTTCTCTTTGCCTGTTAGAATAATGCTGAGCAATGAGCTGTTTTCCAAAAATTGCCCTCAGGACCTCTTTCCTACAAAAGAGTAACTAATACAGAGCCACCCCCTCATATGCTTAGTGAAGATTATTTTGCCTCATGCGATTACTTTGCACTTGGTGGAACAGTTTTCCTCCCGCATTATCATCTGTAAGCATCGTAAGATCATTCTGCAATTTTTCGGTGTCAAATTCTTTTTTTAATCAGTTTAAGATTTTTCTACCCTGAATACCCATGCATTACCCCTCGGTACAGCATTGTTCACCCCTTTGCCTGGATTACTCATAAGCAGATCAGTACAGACCCTTGGTGACCGCAGCAGCGATGGAACTTGATTGTGAAAAGAGATGGTGTGTTCTCGCCCTCTGTCGTCCTTGAAACACTCATAATCCAGCAGAAGACAGCTAAATTACAAAAGCAGAACCACCTCGGCTAAAGCTTTTAATCCAGCTCTATAGACTGGATCAGCGCTCACCTTCACCAAGAACTCCAAGGAATTCTAAAAGACTAGAGGGGCATACACTATCCTCACAGGGATGCGGCTCTCCTTCAAAATATCCTAACGGCCTTCATGTCCACCAGCTGACTGACTTATGGTTGCAACTGGTTTACACAGAGCAAAAAGACAATCTTACTGTTTTGTAGCATCTAACCTGCACCCTTTACAGAAAGCTGTGCCATGTTTGCAACCCTTCCTTCCTCTAGTGCTGAGGCCGATTTAAGTGACAGATCACACACCAGAAGTAAGATTTTCACAGCCCTGTATTTCAGCTCATTTAGAACCGCTGCATGAACACCATTTAGTCCTAATAATTTATTATTGTTCAATGTATTGATTTGTTCAAAAGCTTTCTGTATTGGCATTCCAATTTAAGGCAGCTTTCCAGGCTAATCTCTTGGAAAGAACAGCTCTGATGTAGCAGCCTACTTGATTCCCTTTGCCATGAACACTAATGGACAGACAACAGTTCTCCTGCAGTGGCCTTCTTGTATCTGAGAGATCCTTCACTTCGTGAGTATCCACCAACCTCAGCAACTCTCCTGTAAATGTCTTCTAACATATCTGAAACGCAGTTTTAGCGTTTACCTTTAGCCAATGGTTCCTTACTACCTCATACTGCCTTACTGTGACTCTGTTTCACTTTCTAGGGTTCATCTTTCTATTTTCCTTCTCTGAACAGCATTCATTTCCAGAAAGATGCTTCTGGTTTTGGTAGTCTCCTGTACTCTTCTGTGTAAGCAAGGGGGTATCTAAGTGTCCTCTTCACTTCTTCTGTGGTAGGTTCTCCGTTATTTTGAGACATCATTTAACATCACCTGAAAACAGTCTTTGCTATCATGCCCCCAAATTTTACCTCACCTACACGGAGGTAATCAAAGCTTGTCACTATTACTGTGATTTTTAACTCCCTTATCATTATACGATCACTGTCACCACAACTGCCTGATGGGTGATCTAACAGTCCTGATGGCCAGACACAGAAATTCTGTAATATGCTGTAGTTACTTCACTTGACCATAAATTTTACCATAGTACCACTGTCCTACCATCAGGATCTGCTCTACCATTCCAACTGAAACTCTAGGAACAACACATTATGCTACTCATCCTTTTTCCCACCAAGCCTTAAAATTGCCACTGCACCAGCACCTTCATTTAAAACCAGGCTCATTTACGCATCACAGCTTTTACACTCCAAGATCCAAATGTGTGTTTCTACAAAAATGCTAGATCTAGATGCCTAGCCACAGATTTTTTGTGTAGGATGTTCTTCATTCCTTCCTACCTGAACTTCGACAGTTCTCCTACCATTTCATCTAAGATTAAGATTTTTAATGGATTTGTAAAGAAGTAGGTCATCCTAAACCACCTGTTTCTTTTTTCCTCCTCAAGACTTACAATTTTATGCTAGGAAATACCTGTTTCTAAAAGCTCAAAAGGCCAGCAATCTGGTTGGGGTTTGGTTATTCACACCACAGCATAAGCAAACATCATCCCCAGTCTTTTATTTATACAACGTACAATTAGTGATGTATTTTTCTTAAAAGCATATTTGAAAGCATTTCAGATGTGTAATACAGCATGTTTTCCTTTGTTTTTGAAAGACTGACAATGTATCTTGCTTGTTACCTATAGAGTGCATTTTTCTAGAGTTTGGAGGCTTTTGGACCTTTTTTATTTACTACAACTTTTCCTACATGGACAAATCAGCCATTTCTCAGAATAAATAGATAACCAGTATATTAAAATCTGCTATTTAATTTTGTTGTTCAGTTTATTTTCTGGAAAAAAAATCTTTGGTATCACCTTTGTAAAAGGCACTTTTGAGTAATGATTTCTTTGCTAGGACAATTATGTTTACAAGATGAAAACTATTTTATTTATACATATCATATATCCAAATCTTCAGATTCTAGAGAAGACCTGTGTATGATGGCTATAAAAATTGCCAGAGCCCTGATTTATAGGGAAGGGATACTACTACATATCAAATAATATTTAAGAGCCTTGAAAATAACTAGCACTATTCCCTCAAATGTTCTTACTTTCCCTTTCCTCCTCTAGGCCATTCAGATTAGCCTTTTATTCTTTACATTTTATTCAATCTACTGCACACAACTGACATTCAAAATTTTAACGTGCTACACATTTTCATGTTTGAATTGACTAACTATGTGTTGATGCTCTCAAGATAAAGCTGAAAATTTTGACAGCTGGCGAGGGGGCAGTTGGGTTTTCTGTTGCTCAGGAAGGTGTGGGAGGTGTTGGTATGTAGATAGGAATACATGAATTTTGCGGTAACAAGGGTGTCTACTTTTCATTACTCTTTTTGTGCAGGACAGAGGCAGTCAGGACTTCTGGAGAGTGAGGTTAAGATGATCTATTCTTCATCCTTGACAGCAGCTGGCAGCCCTGCAGCAACAGAACTAAGCAGCTGATAGGATGTACAAGAAAAGCTTTTGGCACTGCCAATTCAGGTTGTCATCTAACTCGTCACATTGCTCAATGCTGATCACAGTTTGAAGACCAGTTTTTAACTACAAGTCTAGAGGTGTCCACTTAAATTTTGATAGCACTGGATGATGTACTCCATCACTACAAAACTGTGAGATGATCACAGCTGGATCATTCTACTGCAGGGTAGAAACCTGCCATGTCAGTCCATGGAAAAGGCATGGGCAGAGAAGGAAATGATACTCGTAAGCAGGCACCTCAGTATGTAACAGGAAAAAGAAAGCTCAGAATTGAAACTTCAAGAAGCATACCCTCATGTACTCAGTGACACATCATGCTTCCTCTTGCAAACTGTATTATAATACAGCAGATATCACAGAATTATAGTTTGGGTTGAGCTTTAGAGCTCATCTAGTCCAACACCCCTGCAATGAGCAGGGACATCTGCAACTAGATCAGGTTGCTCAGAGCCCCGTCCAGCCTGT
>KL285656.1:21094-40948 GCA_000699545.1 Podiceps cristatus
GGAGACGCGGCGCTGCAGGTGGGGTCTCACCAGAGCGGAGCAGAGGGGCAGAGCCACCTCCCTCGACCTGCTGCCCACGCTGCTGGGGATGCAGCCCAGGATCCAATCTATGACTTATCTATTTATTTAAAACAGAAATTTACTTTCTGAAGTATGTTTTACACACCACAAACACAGCCACCCATCAAACAATGCTTTACATGGGCCAGTAAGTTAATGGAACCCTTGAAAACTGGCAATTTTCATCTTTTACGGAGTCCTCTGATTCTGTAACAAGGGAGTTGCCAAATGATAATTGAGAGGCTAAGTAAAGAACAGATAGGCAGCAAGCTGCACGACCTACTGTCTGAAAACAGCATCCAGGGTGTATAAAACATTTTGTAATACTTAAAAGAACAACACACATTTCAACAAAATGTCTTTCAGAAGCTTAGACACCCCCAGTGCTGAAGCTATTGTGATGGTGAATAATCTATAACTGAACCAAGAAGTTTTTCCTGACAAGTCTGTAAATTCTAATAGTGGAGAGAGAAACCAGCATAGTATTGAAAACGGTGGTGACTACAGTGCAAGGTAAGACATTCTGATCCCTGCATAGGTAAGTGCCTGCATACAGCAAAAAACTTCAAGCTTTTACACAGCTTTGTTGAAGCAAAAGAAGTTCCCTTACAGCACGCACTGCTAACCTAGCAGCAATACTTCTACACCCTTCACAATGCATGTACATGCCAGACATTTCTCCACTTGGGAAGATGACAAAGGATATAATGAGAGCACCTCTCATTCATTCACATCACAGAAGACTCACTGTTCAAGGTTACTCTTGCAAAGCTGAGCACTGACCTCAGGCCTCTAACAGCTTCAGACCTGTTGTCACACTTCTTCAAAAGGACAAAAACATATTAAGTATTTATGTAGTTTATAGTAACAGGATGGCCCTACATCAGCTGCCAAAAGTTAGAGCACACACAGAGATTATGACTTTCTTGGTACTCCTGCTCTGCAAGAGACCAGCTCTTTTGTCCAGACAACGGAGACTTCTGCACTTACACGGGAACACCTGTCAACTCTAACTCCAGATGACCCGATGTGGTTCTACTTGACAATTCTTTCTTTTAACCAGACTGCAATGGTTCCCATATTCAAACAAAGAAATGAACACAGTTTCCTTGCTGTTGCCAGAAAAGCTGGTTAACTCCTGCACATACACTCCTACTGACTTGTTTACAGCAGAAGGCCACCTTTCCCCACCCTACTAAGTATTCCTCTGAAGGAAGAAAGTGAGGTCTGGAAGGTGGGGATTAAGGTTTTTGGTAACATCTTCAATAAGATCATCTTCGATAATTCAACTGGATATCCTCTGGAGAGCATCTATCTGAACCCAACATGCCGTCTCACTGGGAAAGGTTGACTACAAATCCACTTGACTCAGGAATACCGGTAAGCACCCAGGGAACAGAACAAATTCCTTTTCCGCGTTCACATCTTATTTTTCCACAAAAAACCCCATCAGTAAGATGTTAAACAGAATTCAAACGTGAATTCAAATGCTAAAGTAGTGTGGCAGCAAACCTTCACCGCCAGCAGAGAGGCAAGAGAAGCAGCTGACTATCTGTAGGCTTAACATGGCCAAACTCTTCACCGGGCAGCCCCTGGTGCAGTGAGAAGGTCAGACCCCTTTGTCGGCAGACATTGTAAGTGCCATTGTAAGAGAAACACATGGAAGTGGGTGGTCAGGAGAACACATGTTTATGAAAGGCTTCACTCGCTACGCCGTTTGGTAATTTTTCATGTCTGCATAGGGAAATGTGCCCTTGATAATCTAGCTACAAAACAGATTTCCTTAAGGACACGCAAAACACCTCCTGTGGACACAAACACAAGTCCCTACAATGTGTACTTCCTAGAAGTATGTTTTCATCTGTTCGTCCTCCATTCCCATGTTGGTCAATAGGCAACTTTCTCAGTCAGAGATGAGTAAAACCGTGTTTCATGGTAGAAAAGCATACTAGCTATACTGGAGTGACAATCTAAAGCCATATGGTATTTTTTTTTTTAATGAGAAATGCTAAATACTGATGGCCTTAAACTTGCTTGGAAAAATTATTCAAGCTGAGGGCTCTCAGTTCTGTCTAGCATCTCGCTCAACCTAATATTTCCATTAAAATTATTAAATATTAAAAATACACAGTGCAGCTACTTTCTTCCCTTTAATTTAAATCACCTTTTTTCAACTAACCCTGTGAAAATAAGTCATTAAAAGCATGAAGAAATTCCTTCCACCTTGATGTTACAAATATGCCTGCTGTCTTATATTATTTTAAAAAGAAAACCTCATATTCTGCCATGAAAAGAATTCAGTATCATGCAAAACTACATTTCTCGAAGTTCTTACTCAAGAATTCAAAGTATAATTACTTTAGATTTCTAAAAATATATTTAACTATAGAAGCTGCAGAAGACTAGAAATTTAAGATTTGCTATGCTTTTTACCCTTATCACTTCCTTCCCACGTTAGTAGAAAGTCCATTTTAAGTTTTGCTGTTTACTACCTTTTCCTTTTTAATGAGCCAAATTCACTTCCTGGTAAAAGTGACAAAGAAAGTCAATATTGCTTGGTGTATCTGTATGGCATAAAAGCAGAAATCTGTTTATTGATCATAGACTCGCACTGTAAATATACTTCACAGAAATAAAACAACAAAGAAAAGCAGAAAGGAGAAGAAATTGGATCTTCTGATAGTCAAAAGATAAAGATTTCTGTTAAAAAAAAACTCTAACGGTCATGAAACCAAAACTTATTGGAAAAGTCTTGCACCAAAATCTCAGTTCAAGCAATTCATATTAAGTGGTCAAATTACATGGTTGATATAAATCCGGTGGACTCTAAGTCAGAAACTCACCACAGCGAGTACAACTTCCCTCTGTTGTGTTGTGGGTTTTGTTGTTGTTTTCACTTTGTTTGGTTCTTTGTTTGGTTTTGGTTTTTTTTTTTCCCCTTTTATTTTTAAAATGTTAAACAATAATTTTAAGAAATATTTATTTAAAAATATGTCTAGAAGACAGTTTTGTCTCAAGGCCTCCTTTTTAACTGCAAGGCTTTTCAGATGCAGTCAGAAATATACTAATAGTCCTGCATTTTCTTACCCAATATATCCAGCTGTCGTAAACGTGTACAGTTCGCAGCAAGCTCCTCAATGTCTGTGTCACACACAGACCTGTTGGCCGTAAGAAAGAGCTTTTGCAAGTTGGGGAGTTTACGTGCAAGGTTTGTGAACAGCCTGTACTGCTCTGTAACGTAGGGCACCAGCCAAGATCAAGTTCTTCCAAAAACTGGCAGCCTGAAGCCAACTCCGCTATTCCACTTTCAGTTATGTTTTTACATCTCCACAAATCCAGACTGCGAAGCTTTTTGCATTTTGCTCCCATCATGCTTGCTATAAGATCATAGTCTTCAATCTGCAAGGAAAGCAAACACTTTGTCATGTATACCATCTTTCCAGACATACATAGGTGTTTCAAGATTTGTCTTAAGCATTTGTCATTTCTAAAGATCTCTGAAAATTATTCATTGTGGAGTACGGTGAGGTCTACTTTTACAAAAGAGAAAAATTAAATAAATAATATTTATTTAAATAAATATTCTATCAACCCCCAGACATAGGTGTTTTTAAATTCACCTAGGTGAATTTAAAATTTTCACTTTCACTTCACTGAAAATGCAGGGGAATGCTTATTTTCTTTTAAAAGCTCCCCCTTTTTTGTGTGTGCAGTTATTTTTCTTTTAAAAGATGGTTAAAACTGTTTTTATGACCATAGGCATTACAACTATAAGCATATGCAGATTGAAGAATGTGCTTATTTCCATTCTAGGCTGATCAGTTGCTGCATCTCCTTATGAAAGTTTTATTAATTACCTTGGGCAAACCAATGGGACTGAAATAGGGTCCCACTACACAGGCAGAAGGAACGAAATCCACTGTCAAAAACTGTAGGAAGACAAGGACTACTGGAAAAACATAACTCATGCTGCCTTCCTCTTCTGTCTGTGAGTCAAAGCAGGGAGGCTGAGCCAATTCTGCTTCATCGCTTGCTTCTTGAACTAGGAGGAATGTCAGCTAACTCTTCCCAATGAGTTATCGGGCACGTCTACCCCCAGGGAGAGCGGGAAGCCAGAATCCCACTGCACACACCTCTGGCACGCACACGCAACACAGCCCAGGTGAGTGCCCTGCAGGAACTGCTATCCCTGTACTCTCTCTCTTTAAATCAATCTGTGCGCCCAGCAAGTCTATGACTCAAATGGCTTTTGCTGAAAATATTTCTCTCGTCGCTATTACTGTAGGGTCAGACACAAGTGTTAACCTGTTAGGAATGATGACTTGGTCTGAATAAAAATAAGTCTGGCTTGATTATTAGTTTTGGAAAGAAAAAGTAATTATGCATACAAAGAATCCCCAAAAATTTAGGAAGAGGCTAAAAACTATGAGAAAGCCTACAAGCTAGTTTTTAGGTGAACTAAACTGGCATGTGTATAAGTATATTACTAGGCTGCACTCATCTTGGACCTTTCAAGAGAGTATAGCTTAGTATCAACCTAGCATTTAACATCACTTTGTGAAACAAACTGGGGCCTAGTTCCAAAGCCAGCGCAGGCGCACCCCCCACCTCGCGCGGTGCAAGTACTCACCATGACGCAGCTGCCCAGGCTGAGGTGCTGCAGCTCCGAGCAGAAGTTCAGAATACTGAGCAGGGCTGTTTGCTGCCACGGGGGAACACATCAGAAGGAAATACGGAAAGTGAAACAAAGAGAAGAGGTCAATTAGACATTAAAGGCTGTCACCGCATTTCCTGAAATACAGCTCAAACCTCTGCTACAGACACCGCAAATGCCACTTAATGAGTCCCTGGGTACTCTACCCATTGATTGGCTTAAAGCAACAGTAATCGTTACAAACCTTTATGCAAGTCACTTTGGATGTGGTTTTGCATTGCCCTGAAGATACCTACACACCCATGACCTATCTGCTCATTTCCCACAGGAAAAATGCTGAAGAAGCGTGGCAAGTTCAAACAACAGGCAAGGCCAGCCCAGAAAGAACAGAGGGCTGGCGACACCCCAGAAGAACAGCAGAGGCTCTGACATTCGTTGATGGGCTGCAGTCTGATGGAACTGCCAATAGAGCTGCGCAGCATCAGGACCGAGCCGGTGACTTTAATGTCAAAGCAGCCTCCATGCTGACAAGGACGCTGACAACCATTGAGCACCTGTCACTAGTAGCATGCAGACCAGAACAGATACAATGTGCCGTTTAAAGTCATGTTCCTGCCGTTTAACATGGTCATTCTTTTCAGAAAGTACGGGGTTTTATTTGTGTTTGGAAGATACAGAAAAGACTCTTCTGCATTGTCTGTAGCCATATTCTGGTTTGTAGTTGGAAATACAGACAGTGCAAAAAAGAACGTAGTCTGGGATTCACATCACCAATAGCTGTGCATCACACTTAAAACACAGACCACTTTGTTAGGACTTTGTAGTCTGTATGAGCCTGAAAACAGGAGTTTCACAATGTATTAACAATAGAAATCTGTGGATGTCTACAGTATATACAACCGGTTCTCATGAAAAAAACCCAAGCAAAATATAAGGGACAAAACAATCTACTGCTAGTAAGTGGAATTCCTACAAGAACACTAGTCAACAATGTTTGCACACATGTAGTATATTTGGGTTTTTAAATATAAATTTACTTGTTTTCATAAAGTTTACGGTAGTGTGTTTCATTTAGTTTCCTCCATTTGTTATAATCTAATGAAACTTGGCAGGAACACAGGCCTTTGTCACACCACTGTGAAGAAATATCTAATCCCATGCACTGAAAGGCTGGCAGCCGCAGAACAGGGACATAGCACGGGGTATTCATGGAGACCATTTCAGACATCGAATTTAGGTGTCTCCAGGGAGCAATTAGAAAGATCCAACATTTGACATGCATGGAACCTCAGCTTCCAACTTGTCCTTCTAAGATTTGATTTCCCAAAGGCAGCCTAAAAGTAGACGCTATGAGTAAGCCTTCCTCACATATATCTTTGCAGAGGTCTTACAAAGCCACTGTCCGCTTGCTTGATTTACTTTCATTCACGTTTTTAAAGAAAAAGGTAGCTAGGGAATTAAACACAAGAGCATTAAAAAGTAATTATTAAAGGGGTAACACTTAAGAACACTTAAAAGCTAGTAAATGTGTAAATATCCAATTTTAAATAATATACTTATTAAGCAAATGCTTCATTTGGATCATTAAATGACTAACTCCAAGAGAATGAGACATACTCTTTATTATTTAACACAGTGAAAGCTATGAGCTTTAAAACCTACTCAGGTGCACAAATTAAAAGCAAAATCCCCAAACCTCTCTCTACAAACCTTAAATATCAGAGTTAAATAAATCAGTCTCCGACTGCACACGCAGTTCTAAACAGGGTTTCTGCAAGTATTCAGGTGACTCCACAGGAAAGCTGAATACCTTGATGCATCCCACCATAGTTTTTAGTAATGGTTTCCAGACTGGAATTTAAACACTGGCCTGAAAGGATGGGAAGCAGTAATATCTTCCCTTAATTGGCACAAAGAGTGCAAAAGTGAATAGTCACTCTGAACAGCTTGTAGGATGTGAGACCAATTCCATACTTCCTCTTCTTCAGAGAAGTGAAATAGGTAGAAAGACTAATATTCATAGTTATCTTGATTAGACAAATGAGCTACTTTTGTTGACTTGAACAGCAATTTGATGCATCTCAGAATACCTTTTTTAGTCCCTCTCAAATCAGAGACAGTCATTCCTTTATTGATGTGCACTGAGTCCACATTTTCAGAGGTCTTTTCACAACCTATTAAACCTAAAGTATTGTTTTAAAAAATTATTAAAAAAAAACAAACAAAGCAATATTAACAAAAGCACTAGGACTTATTAAAAAAACCCCAAACAAAGCAATATTAACAAAAGCACTAGGAACATGTGTAATAGAAGGGAACTTGGTCGCCATGTCATACCATCACAAATCATGTCAAGTAAACAACTACTTACTCACCGTTAATTACAGCAGCTATATTAATTCCTCTTCTATCGAGTAAACAACTACTTACTCACCATTAATTACAGCAGCTATATTAATTCCTCTTCTCGGGTGCACACATGCCCACACACAACAAATCAGACTTCTTTCACAAGCAGTATTTGTTCTTCTGTAACTGAAGTGGGGTTTGCATATGTCAAGAAGAAAAAAACCCTTTGTGCATGCCTAGTTGTGCCTCAGTCAACTGAGAATCCAGGTGGCAAAGGACATGAAAATAGCAGGAGAGAATGGCAGCTCACAGAATCCATATGCACTACATATAGAAGGACTATCATTGCAATAACCTGTTTCAAGCCATCTGTCTGTACAATTCATCTCTCTAACTTCCAATACAAGATGAGCGATAACACTCCTATTTAAGCAAAGGAGAAGAGCAAGGCAATCACCCAACCCCGAAGCTGTAACTCAGGCCAAACTTCAGATGCTAGAGTGCTTCACGAGAAGAGCTAAGAGGCCACCTAAATTCTGGATCAGAATGCTTTAACCTTGAGAGTCTAATTTCACTTTCTCAGCCAAGCAGAGACAATCAAATCAAAGACTACCTGTGTAATAGTATTCTCGAGCCCAGTAGCCAAGACACGTATAATTTGGATTTTTTTGTGTGTTTTCCCTGAGCCAGAGGTAAGGGTTGGCTTTGTACCTGCTCCCCTTTACACGGATTGAGAAAAGTAGAGTGGATGATTCAAAAAAACCCAAAACAAAACACAAACAAACAAAAACCAGCCTGGAAACAAAGTAAGAATTACCTTTTCTTTGTGAAGTAATGTATGGCATGGCTTCAGTGGTGTAATTTTCTTCTGCTATCCAAGCCAAAACAAAAACTACTAAAATGGCCTACCCTACCCTCCACTCCCAGGAAAGGTGTTTTCAGATGAGGGAAACATACAGCTGAGACTGTGCAGGAGTTGCTTTAAGAGACAAGACTGATGTCAAACTGATCAGAAGCATATGACGCTGCTGCTAAACACAACCTTACAGAGCAGATTACAAAAATATTTTAAGGCATGGCAGTTAGTCCTAAGCCTCAGAAAAGGAAAACAGACTGCCTGAAGAGTCTCTGAAGTCTTTACGTACAGGTCAGACAAACATCTGGCAGAAAGGACATCAGAGCTGATCCTCCCTTGGACAAGAAGAGAGAGAGGATTATCGCTTGAAATCCCAACTTACTCGACATGAGACAGGTGAGAGGTCTGCCCAAACATGGAAGTCCTCTGCTCTGTAATACAGGCCAGCCTGGAAGACACGTGCTGTGTATACTTCAACTAAATAGCTGATATGGGACTAACTTGTATCCTACCTCTCTTTGTAAAGACCTTAGACATCACACGTTCTGACTTCGATGCTGCCAGAGTGTTGGTGGTTTGAGCAGACAACCCATCAGTGAAGAAACCAAACACTGGTACCAGAGTAATACATTTTCCAAGACTGAATCCTGCTTGACTTTTTTTGAGGATTCTTTGCATTCATCATCTAGCAGGAAGCGCATATCATTTCTGATGTTAGCATGATAAGGAAAGCACCCAACAGATAGCCTGAGCTCAATATCCGTTCAAACAGAAAACCCTTCTGTCTGTAGCAGGTTTGGCTCACCTGTGCAAGATGCACTTTGAATATTTGACCATTTACTCACTGCAGTTTCATTGTCAAGTCATCCAAAATTTAAAAACAAAAAACCAAAAAAGCACCCCCACACAACAAACAAACAAAACCCCCACAAACACACAAAAAAAACGCCAGAATGTTTTTAAAAATACAAATCATGCACTATAATATGGTTGTCACATAATGGCTACACTATAATAAAAGGCATGAAAACAAGTGCATCAGTGTGCCTCTGGAAGACTAAAGGAAGAGCTTCAGAAAAACAACAAAATTTTACTTTTATGATTGGGATAAGGAAGAAACAGTCTGCACCTTTTTATAAACTTTCTTCTTATAGAGAAATCTTAAAAACTACTTTTAAAATTGTTACTTTTTATGCTGGTATCAAACAAAGGGCTGGTTTTTTTCCCTTTCTCAGAAGAACTGTGTCTGACTTAAGTTGGGGATTCTTCCTGCCCCTCAACTTAGGAGCCTAAATCTTTTACAAGACTTTTATTCTCCTGCAATTTGTTCTTCATTTTTTTCAATAAGTAAATGCTAAGAGAAAGTAATCTTAAAGTCTCTATTTAGAGACTGCCTCCTCCCTTCTTTAAACATGGTTTCCCTTGCTTGCTATCTTTTTAATCAGAGTTACTAATTCTACAGTCAACCATTTTGTCCAAGAAAAAACTGAATTATGCAAGAGTTAAATTCTGGGATTTTTTTTAACATAAAAAAATTAAGTTAGGGATAGAAGAAAAATCCCTTTAATCCCCACCTCCCCCCAAATGCATGAGGGCAACCAGAGCTGTATTATATCATTTCCAAATGACACCTCATCTCTAGCCCTCCTTGCCCTATCCCCCCCCCCAACCCCTGTTGTCTCTACTTACGTTCAAATACTTATATAATGTTAGCTGCAGGCAGATATCAGATAACATGCCTACATTTGCAAGCTCACCATGACAATATTGCATTTTTCCACAGTATCAAAGGATTTATATAACAATGCTCCTAAAGACCACAGTTTCTTTTTCATATTTCAGTTACTTATCTCTCCATCAAAAAAAATGCATCTTGAAGAGTCTTCATGGCAAGTTGCCTTTGCATATGAATTTATGAGGTTGTTATATTTAATAACAGGTTCTATCACAGTATTTACCCATGTTTCTAGGTAGCATTTTCATCTTACTTTACAGATCTATGTTAAAATATTGTAAAATATACTTGCTTTTAGGTTAGAATCAGGGTCTTTAGGACTATATTAACCAATTGTACTGGATAACATATTTAGACAAACTTATTCCACAACCACCTCTTCACAAGACAAATAGGGAAAGCATCAAAAGATTTGATCAGCTGGCTAGTGAAGAATTGTGGAATCCCGACTACCCAGTATCCATTCAACAACTATCACATGCTGTTTGTATACAAATCCAATTTACATTTCTCAACAATTTAGCTAAAGTTGATACAGCAATTAGGCAATTACCATAGAACATCAAACGGTCAGTATACATATGATACCATGCTCCATGATACATTTGGGAGCCTATTTATCTGACAGAACACCTGACAATATTATTCCATCTAGTAATAACTAATAATCTGAGTGATAATCCAAGACAGAAAATTCAACCTTGCCTGAACAAGGAAGGCTAAACATGGTGATGAGGTAACTCTGCAGGGTACTCTAACTATTCTGGATTCCTAATAAAAGTCATGGTCAGTGACTTTTTAATTAATTCCTTAAAATTCTTGGAACCTGAGAAGCAGATGGAAAGGAAAACTGGAGAACTACAGACTAAGGGCACGCCAATGAAATCTTCCATGTCTCTCTCAACCCATCAATCACAATTCACCAGAGAAATCAAAATATTCTCAGAACTGCACAGAAAGGTTCATCTGTTCATGATCTGGCAGTAGCTTCCCTTTTGTCCCCAGAAGGCTTAAATTTACAGTAAGGGAGGTTGGGACCCACTGACTCAGCCAGCCAAATGCACAACTGTGGAACTCATTAGATCAAAACATCTTGAACTTCAGCATGCACATCAGGAGCGCTACTTCTACCGCTGAAGATACAAACCCCTTTCCCATCCAAACACCTTGTCCTACACACAAGTATTACTGCATACACATCACTGTGTACAAAATGGCTTTGGGAATTCTCCTTATAGGTAATGCAAGGCCTCCAGCACACCACAGACTAGAATTATCATGTTGGAGAAACAAGTGAGACACACACACACACATAGAAAAGACATGAGAAGTCTCAATCACATCTTTCTGCATGCAGTCACAAAGTAAAGATGATACAGAAATTAGCATGTCAACATGCTAAACATGTTAATAATTCCTTTCATAAAATAATCATAAAAAGGATCTGCCAAGTTATCAGAAGTAAAACCAAACCTCCTAACGCTGAACATATCCACGTGAAGAACCCCGTGGTGAAACAAAAAGCTATCAAGTCAGTGGGAAAGCAGAGAAGGAGGAAACAACCACTTGCTTTAAGAAAACTGCAAAGAAGCTCTTGGCTAATCAAGAAAAGAAATCACGCGTGTGGTATTTACCATTGAACTTTGAGATAACGGTCTCACACGGGTTATTTATTGGGATCAGGTAATCTGAATCAAAAAGGTGTGTGGAAGTTTTTACAGAGCAGCCTGACTACTGGAATTGAGGCCAAACTTTTTGGAAGGGCAGGCCAGTGATGACAAGTTTATCCCCTTCCCAATTTCACACCAACAGTTCAAGCCCCCTTTTGTAAGACTCATCCTACTTAACAGCAGCCGTACCCTGCTTTTCACCAAGGATGTGTTTCTGAAGAGTGCAATAGTTAGTGATTCCATGGGCAGCAAACTAGTTTTCCCCCAGAAGAATTAACAGAAAGGACATGTGCAGGGACCTAAGAAATACAGGCTGGTTTAATACAGACAGGTCACACAGATCATAGATCATCACCTGAGAGATGTGATGACCTTTAGGCTGGCTTTAAAACATCATCCATGTCATACGTGGCCCTGGATATTTCAATGGAGTGCATTAAGTCCCTACATACGTGCACCCACTCTGAATTCTTACAATAAATATCGCTTTATCACCAACCAAATTCAGCTGCTTCATCTGCAAGACTAAACACCTTTCAGGGCTGTTACATCTCCATCATTTTCACTATCTGCCCCAGATTACTCAAAATCTGGCAAACCAATCGAAGGCAAAGGATGAAAAAACAGGGCAACAAGTAACAGCTAGCAGAGGAAAATACCAGGTGGCTGGCAGCAAAGCTCGAGCGATGGCCAGAGAGGCAACAGACAGCAGAGCATTGCTGTAGCGGGGCACGGCCCCACCACCCAGAACGAAGGCTTTCTTGATGCCCGTTCGGCTCCCTCGGGGCAGGCACTCTCAGGCAGTGGCTGGCAGGAGCAGCGCCGCGTCTCTCAACATGAACCCTTCCAACAGAAAAAGGCTGATGCAGTCTCCTGCCAAGGCTTCGGAGGGAGAGCACCTCCTCCAAAGGCCAAAGCAAACATCCTGACCTGTCCTCTTTCCTATGACAGCTTCCCCTCTCTTTACTACGGTCTGACATCTACAACTTTTGCCAAAATGAACCAAATTACTCCTAATTTCAGGGAAAATGATTGAGGCACTTAACTAAATGTTAATCCAGCTTTAGGACTTCCAGAAATACCTTAGTGAATAGCAACTGCTATGTATTTCAGCATACAGTGGAAACAAGGAATCTTGATGGCAGCACATCACTGGATTCATTTTTTTTAAAGACCACAGCTATTACTATATGTGACTAAAGTATCTTTGGAATGACGATTTATTTCCATACCTAAACTGGATAGATGAGGTTCCAGTAAGATTCCTTGAAAAATAAAAAGCCAACAACATAGCCCCGCCCCCACATAATACAGCTCATCTACAGAAAGTTCTTCCTTCCAATTTTGTCTTCTAGTAGCAAAAATACTGCAGAAACTGGTATTGGTGTTTTCTATCAACTATTTGGAAACATACAGTCATAACTTAGCACAGTCTTTACCTTAGGCCAGTGAAGTTCTGTTTCATAGGTACTGCACCGGAGAGAGTTTTACCATTCTAGAACTACCTGTGGTAAGAAACCCCACTGACCAAACAAGAAAAGATGAAAGCAGACAATTTTATTTCAATCTGAGTGCTACTATTGCTATAAATATTTGTAATTACAAACACTTCATGGAAATGTAAAAGGTAATCTTGTTAAGACTATCAAAAGGAATTAAAAATCTGTATAAATTGGGAGTAGCGCGCACACCCCCCTTTGGCATTATACAGCACAAGAACAAGCCAAAAAAAAAAAAAAAAATCAACTTTTTGGGTGTGTGGTTTTTTTGGCACAGTCTGTGAAAGAACTATCTCAGAAATCACTTGGTACCTGCTATTCTAATACAGTAATTAAAAAACACTTCAGATGAAAAGCCAGAATTCTGTAAACTTCAAACAAACCATTCATTTTGAAAGGTACAAAAGGGCAAATCAATATTACACATAAAAAGGTAAAAAAAAAAAATCTACTTCATGAATTTCAAGGTATTGTACCCTGGCATTTAAAACCCAACCTACAATCAACCTACAATAGTCTCAAAAAGCAATTCTTCTCACAGAAAGAAGAATGTAATATGTTAATAATGTAGAAACAAAAGGTATAGTAATGGTGAAATACAAATCTAAATCTGCTCCTGTGAAGAACCTGTAAAACATGCCTCTAGTCTTCTCTCCCCGCCCCCAAACAGTATTTTGAGGCATCAAGATAATTTCAGAGTTGTGTGATTTTTGGTACTATGTTACTTTGAAAGAACTATGCGAAAGACACAAGGGAATCTGAGAGGTTTAGAGAGATGATATGTGTGCTTAGGAACACAGGAGTGTCATTGGTTAACCAGTTAAAAAAAGAACACAAAATGAATTGTAGATACTTACACAGTGCTAGCTTTGGTTTTCAGGAAAAGTTTCCAGATCTGTTGGCTTCCCAGAAAGCACTCATTTTCAGACTATTAAGATTTTGAGTATCTAAGGATAAATACTTATCCTCAGTACACATGAAATACGAAACATACTGTTTCCGGAAACTTAAATTTGATCTAGATGTCTACAAAGCTACTCAAGTTGTTCACCTTCTCTTGGTTTCATCTATTTTTACTCTGTTGTATGTTAGTTTTCAGTTATTCATGCTACAAGCTAAGAATTGCAGGGAACCATATGCCAAATTAGAATTAAAACTAAAATTTGTTTTATGCTTAAGTCCTTCAGTTCCCTGAGCTAACTGGTGCCATTTCACGATGAAGCAAGTAGAAGTCACCTCATCCTTTACAAGGTAGTTTTTGTGGCCTTTAGGAAGAACAAGACACCCATGTAGTCCCAGAGATAACCACTGAAATTCTCCGATAATCTAGTTCACAGAAATGCTTACACCTCTTAAGTAAGCTTTCTTCAGCCATCCTTTTCTTATTTTTTCCAGAGGAAAAAGGCTGAGCTTTGTAAATAACTGAACCTCCTGCAACTTAGAAAAGCATGTTAAGTATTTCAAGTCCTTTTACACACCCCTATGTAGAGTACCCTATATAGTACCATACATATCGGAGAATCTCAGTGTTCTATTTATCCTCATACCACAGCTACAAAATGAGAAAGTCACCATTACGCAAATTTTCCTGATGGGAAAAGCGTGGCATACAGAAACAGTGCGTCTCACAACTGGCCACTGTCCTGGCCACAGGTCAGGAGAGCAAAGCTCCTGGGTTAAGTCCTCAGTCAGTGCCATCAGCACCAGGTCACAGAACCACAGAAGAGCCATGTTGGAAGGGACTTCTGGAGACTGTTCAGCCCAGCCCACCTGGCTCCAGCTCAGCTGGCCTCTCCAACCAGACTGAAAAAAGCTGCCAACAGATGTTGGAGCCAGTTCCTTTCACACCTTCTCAATTGATGTTTGCAGAAGGGGAACCCTGCCCTGCCCTTTATTACCACAATCGCAAGCGTATTTAAGCAATGCCTTCTGGATAGAAACATTAACGCAGACAATTTTCATTTATAGATTCAAAGTAAACATGGCAGCAAAAACATTCTCCTCTACCATGTAAGCTGGCATTAGAACAGGAAGCCTATTCTCCCTCAAGCATCTATCAGCTTGGAAGATACAACATGGAAAGAAATGTGATGAAAAGGGCAAGAAAGTGAATATATCTGCTAAAATCAGCTCCCCTCTTCTTCCCTCTGCCCCCCCTCTACAATGTACTTGGATTATTGGATCATTTCTGAGATGAAGAACCAGACAGTGATAAAACTTTTGCCTCCAAAACTTATGACACAGGTTTAAAAACAAATGCAATATGAACACTGTATGAGCATCAGGTCAGATAAGAGAGAGAGAGTACATGAAAATGGAATGAACCTTATTACTGAGCACAGATGTGGTCAACATTCAGTTCAAAAGTCAAAACACTTGTCTCCTCACGAACAGGCGCACTGTAATTTGCCAGGTAGGATTCAGGATGCACAGGGGCACCTTTTTGTTCAACACAGCTACTCGGCAGTGCCTGGGACACAGCAACAAGGCAATTACTGAATTAATTCAATGAAAGTAATAGTCTCTGTAGTTAATTTAATTACTGTGTTTTGGTTTTGCTTCATTTGGTCAAATTATGCCCCCAATCTGCAAATCTGTAAATCTGTTTGACACCTTCGTTCTTCCCCCTCACACTTCACACTACAGGCTGAAATGACCAAATTCAGCCCTATGCGCCTGACGGGACCAGAAGGCACCATTAAGGCCCTGTATTGCATAAGTATTTGTCACTGGCTCAACTTCCTCCCAAGAATCTACTTTCCAGCTAAAGGCTTTCACTTCACTCCCCCTCCATTTATTTGAAACTCTTAATCCTAAAGATTTGTACCCAAGCCAATGAAGTTTCATCCAAGCTGAAAACCCTCAGACAATAGCTCTCAGAAGTATAACATGACCCAGAACAGGTTATTTCTGAAAACTCTACAGAATGATTTTATGGCAGCATTAACTCTTTCATTGCTCATGGTATATGAAAGTAAGAGCTGTTACATTTACTGTTAAGATTTTTACACCTCTCCTTGGTATCTAAAAATTTCCAATGTCCTCTCTTACAGCTGTCAAATTTCCAAATTTTCTCTTGGTCAAAGATATCAGAGAAACAATTCATAAATACAACACTTGCTTTAAAATGCGTGCAAAACAAAGTCCTTCGTCCATTGTAATTTGACTTAAATTTAGTTAATTTTGTATTTCAATTATAATACAAAATTTAATAATCTTTTCTCCACACATTACAAAGAATCCAGAATATCATGCAACATGAAATCCCAGCAATAAGGAGACTGTCAAGTTCTCCTACTGTAATTATGGCTTTGGTTTCTTTAAAATACAATTTTGGTTGCACTATTTATATGGATGGAATACTTCATGATGAGCATTAAATCAAGATAATATTCATACTCAAACTATAACGATGTGCATTGCCAATTACTGCATACAATACCTTCATTGTATTCTTCAAATGTATCAATGCCAACAAGTGCTTAAATTATGCTGTGAATACACTCTCAGTGAATAAAATATTAAGGATGTCATGTATCAGCAAATACCAAAACCGCCACCACAAAAATCCCTCAAGTAAATAGTGGTCTTGAGCTAGCAAAAATTATATTTACAAAATGCTGGGATTAGTTTCTCAAAGCAAGTTACAAATTATTTCAAGCATATACACAATTGAACAACCTTTAAGAATGAAACCTTTGATAATGAACTTAAAAGTAGTGAAGAAATGAGCTGCATTTAGTGGGGAGGAGTATGGTGATGCAGGACAATTTTTCCTTTTTTTTTTTTTTTTTTCTTGTTTGGCCTGGAACAAGTTACTGAAAGTCACTGGCCTTTTCTTCTTCTAGCAGAGAGGCTGGGATAATTCAAGGGTGTTGGAAGTTTCAATTCAGAGGTTTGAAATCAATTTTGTACACACAAATTTGCACTCAGTAAGTTAAGGAAATACAATCATATATGGCCTTAAGAATCAGCAGGGTTAGGACCAAAGTGCATAAACTCCTCCAGATGGTACAGCTATCTTCTGGAATAGCAATGCAGCGCAGTAAGTAGCAGAACACCAGAATTGCCCACTTTGCTAAAAAAGTACACTTAAAAAAATGAAGCTTTGATTACAGAGACAATGGGAATAATTTTAAATACAAAACCTATTCCAAGAAAACAGCTAAAATAACAATAAACTGTTGTAACAATTGCTCAGATGATTACATAGTATGTTGTCAATTTTATTAAGTATCCATTTTCCTCAAAATCTGTTTTTCTGTACTTAACACAAAAATCATTAACAGTAGTCAATTTTCTGCAAAGTATTTTCTCAGAATTCATCCATTAGTGTCATAGTAATCACATAAACAGCAAAGTACAACAAATACTTCAAATGTTAAAAGCAATTTTTCTGTCTTTTTTTATCATTAAAAAAGGGCAAAAAAACCCATAAAAAAATAAAAGGAAAGAGTACTGCAAGGCATAGTCTAAGTAAGGAAATCCTATACCTTGGCAGGTACACAGGCATTTGTTTGTATTTAATCAAAATACCATTTCTTTTATTCAAATGTTAATACTGTATTTTATAAAGCACCATGTGGAAACAGAAACAGCTTTATCACACACTGACAAAAAGAATGGAGAATCTTCATCCCCTATCCTATGTTATTTAATCACACGCCCAAATTTACCACCAAAAGAGTAAGTTGTACTATTTACCCAGATGTGCTGACACAACATTGCATTTTCAACAGAGAATGACAACTGTGCAGTAGGAAATGACCCCTTTTTCACAGGTATCACAAATAACCTGCAGATAGGAGCCGTCCCTTAAAAGTCAATTAGAGCCTTAAGTCCTAATTTCGCTTTTCTTGTTCTCTTTAGTGTTGCCCTTTTTAAAAAATATGATCACTTTCCCTAAATAATTCAACTTAAGTGTTTACCTTGATCAGTCATAAGAATAAATTCACCAGACTATTTATAAGCATAAAAGGTCTTGTAAGGTGAGTCTCCCTCCTCATTTGATCTAATTTTACTATGCTTCAATTCCAGTGACTGCCTCTAATTGCACAGTAAGATATACACAAAGAAACTTATGATACCCCATTGGAGAACTCATTTTGGTCAACTTTTTACTACTCATTCTCTGCATATTCATTCCCTCATCATATTTTGCCACACCACACCCCCCCCAAATATTCAGTGGTATCAGAAGCATATCACCCCAATTTTACATCAAGGAGGTTAACACAAGAGGAACAGGGATGCCATCCTTCTGTCACAGAAAAATGACAACACACTGCTATTTATGGTAGAACCTCTACCTTTGCCATTTTAGAATACGATGTGAAAAGAAAATTTAGATCAAGAGACTTGGTGCTTTATTTTATTTGTTCTTTGGTTTATTTTTAAGAACAAATCAAACCACTGCTTTATTTAGGAAAGCAGTGGGCTAAATGGAATGAATGGATTTTTCTCTTGGTTTCTTTGGTTCTTTTTTTTGGGGTGGGGGTGGTGTGGTTTGTTTTTGTTGTGGTTTTTGGTGTTTTTTTTTTTGTTTTTTTTTGGTTTTTTTTTTTTTTTTTAATTTGGGACAGAACTTTTACAAAGGACCATAAGGCACACACATTAGCTCAGTTGTTCTCATCATCTTTCTTACTTTCTCTTAATAATCACATACTTGTTACCAGTTAACAATTTTTCTTAGTTGATTCATGGCCTCAGATTCTTTTCTTTGAGCAGGTCCAGCTGGTGGCAATACATTGCCAAGCTCTTGATTAAACATTAGCATTGTTCCACTGTTTGCTCCATAGAAGCTCCAACAATGAAGAAGCACTAGTAGCAGAAATTTCACAAAAATCGGGAACGCTAGTGTATTACAGTTCTTTGACAAGTTTGAGAGAAGTCTAAACCACTGGAGAGCATGCTTGATCTTTTTTTGCATCTACACACCAGTTACTACCTAGCATATCCGTACCAGCTGAAGAGTACAGAAGGAAAGGTAGCCTACTTGTATAGAAAACCAGAGACTTGCATCAAGGAAGCTAATGGTGAGAAAGGTGACATTATTTGTGCAAATCACTGACCTTTGTAACTCTAATCCTCTAATTCAAATCCTATGCTACATCCTCATCCTTTCCCTTTTTCTTTTCCACCTGCGATGCATGATGTATATTGTTAAGTGGCTTCACATTAACAAGTAACACAAAAGTATCCTCTCCAATTTACCTATTTAAATTTCTAGAAATTTCTCTTCCATGGTTAGTTAGGAACAGTGCCTTTTGCTTATAATTATGTATAAAATGGAAGCACAGCCTTAAGTAAGCTTGATTATGAATTTACGTTCTTGTCAGCGATAAGCAGATGCATGTCCATACACATTAAAGGCAAAAATGAACCTTCACAATTTAAGGGCTTCCAAGTCAGGAAATCTTTACCACCTACATTCAATCTAATTTCAAGTTCTGTTCAGCAAAGTGATAGCTGAGAAATGTCAGTTACCAATCATTTTCAGAGTATACCTATTACAAGTATGAAGCTCCAACTTTAGAAGTTACCTGAGTATAATCAAGAATATCATGAACAATCAATAGTAGAAAAAAATTAACTGATACACTTTTTACCTCTGATACTATGATCTTTCTCGTATCTGATAAAGCCTTGTCAATCAGAGCCCACAGTCAAACTGAGGTAAGGAGATTTATCCAAGATTTACAGAAAGGCTAGTGAGCTAGAAACAGAACAGAGACACCCAAGGTACCAATCTAGCTCTATACAAAAGGCTCTTAAAAGGGCTCACCAATTTATTTTTTAGTTTGAAGGAAATAATAATTGCTGCAATACACAGAGCAACTGTCCACGTATGGGGCCTGCAGTACAAGAAAGATGCAGAACTGTTGGAGAGGGTTCAGAGGAGGCCACGAAGATGATCCGAGGGCTGGAGCACCTCCCCTACGAAGAGAGGCTGAGGGAGCTGGGCTTGTTCAGCCTAGAGAAGAGAAGGCTGCGGGGGGACCTCATTGCAGCCTTCCAGTACCTGAAGGGAG
>KL285656.1:41140-55101 GCA_000699545.1 Podiceps cristatus
ATCCAGGCCTGGAGGTTGGTGTCCCTGCCTGTGGCAGGGGGGTTGGAACTCCATGATCCTTGCGGTCCCTTCCAACCCAGACCTTTCTATGATTCTATGATTTCTATGATTCTACCACAGAGCAGCAAGTTACCGAGGGGCACTGGCTTCATAGCGACTGCCTGCATTACCCCGCAGCAAGCCACCCCGAAGGAAATGCCCTTGCAGTACCAAACCACCCTTACAGACAGCTACCTAGACCTTCGACACAAACGTATGTATGATTTACCAAAAAAAAAAAAAAGATAAGATGCATGTGTGTTAGGTGTGAACTGCTTATAAATGAAATAAGGTGCTGTAACTTCAGATAACCCCTTGGGCATCTAGTAGACAGGACCTACTGTTCCACACTGCAGCTTAACACCCCACAGAGTCCCATGTCATAACATCACTTCTGCACATCAAAACCATAAGCATAAGTAATGCACATAAGCAAACTTCTTAAAATGTTTACCTTATACCTAAAAGCTAGGAAAAAAGACTGCAGAGACGTTTTTCCCCCCATTTTGGAGCTCTACTAAGCAGTAGCTTTAGCAGCACGACAAGCACAACAAGTACGAGCTTCGACATAGAGAGGTTATGATACATGAGTAACACGGCTAGTGAGAAGAAACGGAATTGCTTCTGATTCAAAATGCTGAATTTACTAGGATACATCATCTGTAAAACATAGTAAACTACAACAGTATTCTTAACTGTAGCATGCAAACCATTCCATCTCAGATAGGAAACAAGTTGCAGCAAATGAGAATAACCCTGATTCGGACAGTTGAGTAACTGTATAAAGAAGTAATTTTTACACTGTAAATGAATTTATTGGTTTTTTGAATAAAAATAAAGAAATTAAAATCTGTGTTCCATATCTCAAATACTGCTAATATAAAAAGACAGTAAGAATCTGGTAATTAGCAAGTCATTCTGAAGGACAGAATGCTGATAATTACAGTAAACTTCTAAACAGAGTAATTTCACAACTGTACTGCCAAATACAGTCTGTCTGGAGTACACTCCAAAGTAAGAGAAAAGCTTTCACATTTGTAATTTCACTATATTGCTTAAAACAGCTGATGAAAAAATCACCAAAATTCCATGCAAGTTAAAATATGCAGGCTTTTTATTTATTTTTGTTAAATCCAGAAGCTGCTTTAAAAATAAAAAACTCCTATGGTTTTTGAATCTACCTTTGCATTTTCTGAATTTACCTTTGAATTTACACACAAAGTTTTAATTAACTTCTTCATGAATGAAAAAAAAAATACAACTGTACCAGGATTTAAGTATTTATTGCAAAGGTTAAAAACACTTGTTCCTACCTCCACTTTTGTTCGGTAGAGAATGAGACGCTTTAGGCTGCCCACTTTGGCTATGTGGTTGAAAGCCTGAGGTGGTATTTTATCACATGAGGAGAGATTTAATTCCTGAAGATTTGGACACATTTCAGTAATAACCTCCAAGCACGTTTCATTGAGGAAATGGCCACAAGACAACTCAAGACGTACTAGTTCAGATCCACAAACTTTCAAGAACCTGTAAAAAGCATATTTTATGTGAAAAATAAATGTACTTTCCCACGAGAATCTCTGAATACTGTCAAAACCTTAGGCACGTAAAGCAGAGAATAGCTCCTTTTAACAATGAAAAGCCTACAGACCACAGCTCTTATGTCACCTCAGTTAAGAGAAAACATAATTAGGTTACACTAAATTAATCATAACCACTCTGAATAAGTTACTTCTGAATCAAATCTGTACAAATTCAGGAACGACCAAATTAATTAGGTGTTGAGTTAGACAGCGATCTTCAAAAACCAAAGGTAATCTGAGAGTCAAGGCTGTTTCATCAACATTAACCTGATATTGTACATAACCTAGATATTATACAGTGTTTTGTACAAAGGAACATTTGATTATATACATTTTAAGAAACACAGAAGGCTATATAATGCTATACATGGCATAAGGAAGCCAATGTCACTAAAATAGCCTTAAAAAGCAATTTTACCTTGAAAACTAATTGCAAAAGAATCATTGGGGGTGAGAACGGTACAGAGAGGACTTTTCATTAAATTAACATTAGCCTTGAAAACTTTGTTTCGGTTTAGAAGGTTGGAACATGCTTCCTCCTTGCCATTTACTCTAAGACAATGTAGCAAAGAACATCACAGATAATGTTTGAAATGCTTTTAAACAGTCCCCAAAGCCAATTTTGACAATGGCCTGCAAGTTTCTACCAAAAATTTAATATATCTCTTTATCACAGAAAAATCTGCAAATGTAAAAATGAGGTTACAAATATTTTTAAATGGATGAAATATTCAGGAGAAGTATTTTAAGACTTTCAGAAAAACATCTCATTCCCTTCATTAACAAATAAGTCAAAATCAACAGTTTGTACCTGTTCTAGAACAGAGCGATTCCTAAGGACTATTTCACAACTTCTACTGGAATTATAAAAAATTAATATATTAGAAGACAAAATATACAGAATTTAGAAACGTTTATGGTCTCTGCATGAATTACACCGTCTGTTGAAGATTTTGTGTCAGAAATTCAAGTTCTATTATCTAATCCAAGCTTTAATTAAAAAGCACATCATCTTGTGTTACTTTTTATTGCAAAGATAACCTTCAAACTGTGAATCAATCACTAGGCTTGTGAGTTTGATATTTAATAGGGAAAAACAAAAAACCCACACACTTGCAGTGATTTTGTTATACTTTTAAGTTTCCCCAGTAGAAAAAACTAACTTCCTAACCTATGGGCTGCAATGAGTTCCCCTTGTTTCTGCCTAGAATAATGGAGCTACTTGTGAGAGAGCATGAATTAGTTTCTCGTAATAGATATTCCAATCTGCTGTATTACCTGCTCTATCCTACAAAAACCTTCATGCAGACAAGGCAGCTTCAGGTTCTGACACTTTCACTGCAAAGTTAGTATTACTTTTTGGGTTTAATGGATTCATCAGAAATGCCAGAGAGATACGACACTTCTGCTTGCACAAACCCTCTTATTGCTACAACTGAACAGGTACTAGACTTCCCGAGACTTTGCTCCTGCTGAACTGCTGGTCTTAAAAGCAGGCACATTCAGGGAGGCATTCCTCAATGACACTAACAGCAGCACAGGATCTGAAGTCCATCTTTCAAGATCCAGGTTTTCAAACCTTCTCCTTTCCTTGTTTTTTCATTACTCACTCAAGTCATACTTGCCGTTCATCATCACCTTTCTTTATCCCTTTCATTTTGCACATGACACAGCCTTAGTTTGATTATGCAGATCTTTTATAATATGGAGGGAAAAGGAAACTCCAGGGTGGCAACTCCATCCCTGGAGGTTTCCAAGAGTCACCCGAAACCGTGACTGACCTGATCTAGTGTCAGGGACACTGGCACAAGTGGGAGCCTAGAGCAGACTACCTTCAGAGGTCCCCAACATCCAGCATTTCTATAAGCCTATGCAAACAGAAACAAAGGGAGGGTCGGAGACATGAAAGGGAAGACATAAGCCCCAGAACCGTAGGGGTTCTGCTAAGCATGGCCTTCAAATCTACTCTTCCGCGATTTTTGTCTAACTCTGCAATCCCTCTTTAGAATCTGTTTTAGCTTGTAAAATCAGAGCAAGCACTTATTTGCTGTTTTCATACTGGATACAGTGAATCCACCTAGACTGGTAAGCCACCTTATGGGCGTGTCAGAGCTGAAATGACACAATCCACAAAAATTGATATCAGGTATTTAAACGTTAGATTGCTATTTTAGGCTAGCAATAAAGTTCAATACTGCCACGGAGAAACGCAGGATGGAAATCCCCCGGAAATCAGAGTAGAGACATATGGATTCATTGCTGATTACCAATTAGCCAATTCTTCTATTTAATGAGTGCTTTAACAACACATTCACACAGCTTCTTTCATCAACAAATTATCAGGTTTGTTTGAAGGGTAATATTTTCCATAAAACCTTGTCAATCGCCACTACTATACCCCTAGCTTTTAATTTGCTAACAGATAAATATTTTATGAATTACTCCATTATAATAATGGATGTTAGGTTAACTGCCATGTAATTTAACAGGGTTTGGCTGTTATAAATGTTGGTACAGATCAAGGCTTTTCTCCTTGTACTACTATTAAAAGTTAACATCAGCAGGTCAGGGAAACACTCATTTAACGCCCTAGACTTGAAGAACAACTTCAGGCTCACCAGCTTGAGGAGTTATTATCCTCGTAACATTTTATTCAAATTCATTATACTTGAAACACACAGGCAGAGCAAACACAGCGACAGCAATGAGCATTACACTTCACAGCTTTGCTGCCTTTTTGGAAAAGATTATTTAGGAGACATAAAGCAAAGGCGAGGGTAACAAGGGACATGCAGCAGGGTACGAGAATGGCCTGACGGGTATGAAGTAGAGAGATGAACAGAAACAGGAGAAGGAATTTGAGAAAGTCACCAACCAGCACAGGGCAGAGGACACCAGGCAGGACTGCAGAGTTCTCTCAATGATCAAGACATGCCAATCTTTCTTTGGGCTTAACAGGCTGCTCAGGACAAAGGTTTTTGCTAACATCTTTCTACATGCATCTCCAAAGCCATATGGCAAGGTAGAAGACGGGCTCTCATGCTTTCAGAACAAATGTGACAGGGCCTTCATACTTCTAAGGCTTAACAGCCACTGGATGCTGGGCTCTGACTTAGCTCGTTTGAAAACAAACAACCCCCAAAAAAGCACCTTCTACCCAAATCAACGTTTCTTCACATGCCTCTCCTTTAATCACTGAGGATTGACTGGCTCCTGCTTTCAGTCTCTCCTCCTTTCTGCAGAGTCATCCATCCCTCTAGCTTTGCTTTTATTATCAATATTTTATACACGCAATTTCTGAAGTGATTTCCCTTCATCACTTCATGTTTGTTATGAAACAGACTGACTAAATAACCTAGAATAATGTGAACATGTACATTTATTTTGCTAGACCCTGGATTGGGCCTTTCCCTCTAAGTTTATCCTCATTTTAGACTGCAGCATTTCAGGAGGTTTTTTGATTTTTGTTTTGTTTTGGGTTTGTTTTGAAGGGTGGTTTGTTTTTGTTTGGTTTGGGGTTTTTTTATTTGCTTTGTTTTAATAAAAAAAAGCAACCTCAATTTCCATCACCTCTGCCTGCTCTCGGGAACTGTTGCTCATTCCACCTCCCCCTTTCAGCTTCAACTTTTGGGAAGTAAGTTAGTCCTAGTGAAATCCTTCTGAAAAATCAAATATCTCTATTAGCAATTAGGACACTATTTGCTTATGCTGATGTTAAACCCTTCATGATCGTGAGGCTACTTAGTCTATTAACAATTTCCGTTCTTGTAATTCCTGTCTGTATCATCTTATGACCAAAGACAACCGAAAATTAAAATATCAAGGGACAAGAGATAGCACCACTCATGTCAGCATTGGCTGCATAAGACCTCCCAAACAAAATTCTCAGAGGGTACTGAATAGATCACATTTGCTCCAAAGGTTTCTAATGGAACTGGATCCAAAACCTACACTTCATTGTTAGCGTAATGATCCTCGCTTACTTGATATCCCATAGTCCAAAGTTACTGAAAACTCTACAACAAGCAAGGATCACCGTCCAGTTCTCTCTCATCTACTCATCCTTCCTGAACACAAATAGCTAAACAGTTTTATGTTCCTTTAGTAGAATTATCCCAACAGGTTTCAATCATGCTGATTTTAGCAAATCTATTTTCAATTAAAAACTTAGGAACTCATTTTGTAGTCACTGACATGTAAACCACTGAATTTGGTGTCCAGGGTAGGGGGGAGCAACTTCCATGTATGAACAACATAGGGTTGGATAGATTTTTTTTTTTTCTTTAGCACTTTCCCTTGTGGTGTTACCTTACGCTAGCATCCAAACCAAGGATGTTACCTCCATTACTTGACAGATATAACACAGCCTTCCTTGGTATCTCCCTCCTAGAACCAGTATTTCATGAAAACAACCATTTCAGTTTGCTTCAAGCCAACTACACACTCTCTCCAGCTACTCAGATCTCCTGCTTTCCAGAGCCTGCCACCAGACAAGGATAATGTCAAAAAAACTCTTGGATTTTATTCTTCATTTAACTTTTAAGATCTTGAAGTGTTCTTTTTTCTTACTGTAGTTCTATCTCAATGATTACTCACACAACCTGTTTTGCAATTAGTCTTGCATTTAATCCAATGGTTTGTGGAACTGCATTTTAATATACTTCTTAAAGTCATGTTCAGCTATTCTTATACTCACAGTGATGATTTTCCTTTCAGGACTGCTGTGTTACAAAGCAGCATCTAGTATAGATAATTGTAATAAAACTGTAAAGACTGGTATGACTGGAGAACAGATGGGTAGATACAGGTGTAGAAGCAGAAAGAGAAAGAACAAATGGCAGTAAAAGGGCTGATAGAGTGGTGTGTGTCGGTGGAAGTCAGATTGACGGGTCATCAAGACCCTTGAACATACTTATATGCAGTTTCTCAGGACATGCAGAGGAAGGACAGAGGTGGCACAGGATGGTGTGACTACACGCTAGACAAATTGCTTTGGACAGACATCTGAGTTGTCTGAGTATGCACACTTGAGAATAAGACTCAGTAAAATAATTTTGTCTTTAAAATGAAGTCATCTTCCCTTCCTCTAAGGTATCCTAATCGTTGCAAGGCTGTTTTCTACTCTAGCTTGTATTACACTTCTTTTTTTGGTCAGCAAATGTTAAAACATTGCATGCAAGTAGGGAGAATATTAAGTACCTGATCTTGTGCTTTTCTCAACGCAGATTAAACTATTTCAATAAAAACATGCAAAATAAACAGTTACTTAATCTCAGTTACAGCAACCCGAGGTTTTACTAAAAAACTGTGGAAATTAAAGCAAGAGACAGGCATGATTTTTAAATTGAGAATCCCTGAAAAGTCACATATTACTCCTGTTTTCTGTGACTATCTGACGTATGTTTCAATAATTTCTCTGACCTTCCTGCTAGTCTGATTCATAGCAAAGACTCACCAAGTTAAACATCGTCAAAATACACCTCTATTAAACAGCAACTAAAGCCTTCAAATGTTAACAACAGAATTGTTAAAGAAATACTCCTGGATGTGCTTGACATAAATACATTGCATCACTAACCTGAAAATAAACCAGTATTAATTCATTTTTACAGTATAAAATGTTAGAAGTAAATAAAAATTCGAATACATCAGATACTTAGAGCAGAGGAATTTAAACAAGCTAATGACATTATCAGTGATACAAAGAAATTTGCGTGCAGAACTCGTTTTTTTAAACTGTCATCATCCTTGAGCTGTTTAAACCTCACAGCATTTATTCAGCATCTCAGTATTTAGTATACCTACAGTCAACTTGCCTCACTTTCTCTATATAGGTCTTACCCTCCCACGCTGATACTCCCCTGGCATGAAGAAATTCACTATACCTCTAATGCCAAGAGAAATGCAGTGCTGCTTATGTAATGCCTGCTGTGAAACCTCTGCTTATTCCCTGTCACTTTGCATTCCAGATGCTTGGGACCGCTCAGATACTCATTCCATTTGTCCTTCACTTTTCCGTATAATTTTAGTTCAATCTAAACTGAAGTTTAGTTAATTTATATTATATGCTGAAATGAAAAATTTATGATAGTCATTTTTAGCCCCAAGGAGTAGATCTTATCAATAAGTTAAAATACCTTCAGCTTTGCCTCGGGATGTTCATATGCCTGAAGCATTCTATCTCCTCATGATAATACAGTATTTGCTTCAGTCACATTTCTTAAAATTACTCTTTTAAAAGTTTTTCTACTTTAATACCTTTTTGCAAGAAAAAATGTATTTCAGTTATTTCTTACAATCATGTCTATATGAACCTTTTAAAGCAACACAAGTTTACACAAGCTACTTCTAAGACTGTTGTAAGAAACCACAGATAAAAACATTTTTGAAAGATATTTGCCAAAATAGAATTTGAACAAGAGTAGCATTTAAACATGACCTGCCTTGCAGAAATCGTAACCTAAACTGTATAACTGTAAGAGTGAAACTAACTCTACCCATTCTGAATTCAACAGTGCCACCTGTAACACCAAATGCTGATAAAAGTGCCAAAATAAAGAAAACAAATAAAAACAGGCCCTGCAAAAGTGTCATGCTGTTATTTATGAGGCTAAGGTATTTTGTTTTTTCTCCTTAAACTGACAAATAAAGGTTGGCCTTTTAAGAACAGCGTAACAGAGTCCTCCAAATTGTTACAACTTCTAGGTAGAATTCTCTACACCTCCAAGCAGTTGGCCTGACAGCCATTCATGGTCGCTTACGCATCAACTTATCACAAAATGTATAAACCTGCCGTATTGGAACAAGCAATTTAGGCTCATTTCAACTCAACCTCAAGTTACAAGATGACTTTTTCACTAAGTAAATGCAAAATAAAAGATGCAGCTTGGTACTCTATGGGCACACCTCACTGTTTTATTTAAACATTTCCTTTGCAGAAAGAAATAGAGAATACCAAGACCAGAGAGGAAGCTCCAAAGAGAGCAGGATAGAGAGGAACCAACAAACTGATTCAAAAATATTCATGCAGTAGGCTGCAAGAGAAGATTTTACACTAGTAGATGTAGTAGTAATGTCTTCTGCTGTTACAGATAGAGACAGTCAGAAATGCATAAGTATTTTCTGCAAAGGACAATTACAGTCTGAAAACCTGATTAATTTTTCTTAACAGTTAACATCAGCAGGTAACTGATAAAAGCAGCAATGCACTCTTCCCAGCCAACTGAGAACCTCCTCTGCAATACTCCTATTCTGAAGGATAAACTAGAAAGAAAATTTAGAGTGTGAAATAGAATTCCTAGGAAAGTCAAAATACCTCCATCCTTTGGAAACTGGGTTTTGCATATTATCTCCCAGAAGTCAGCCTGGGCGAGGAATATCTAGAAGTTCAAAAGGAAAAACTGGGAGTTTGTGACTACGCGTCCTGGATGCTGCAATATCCACATGGTGGTAGTTTCTCAATGACAGCCAAGGCAATAGAACTAAAACATTACTTGACAGATTTCTCCTTTGAGGAACAGTATCTCTTACCAGGAAGCTACTTTTTTGAAGAAAGTTATGTTAATGCTTTTGAAAAGCAAGGGTTGTTCTAGTAAGTCTCCTGTATTAATAAGATACTTCCAGAGCAAATGAGCAGCACATCTTCCTTTCCTGGAGGACAGCAAATTTGACAAACATGCTGACGAGGCATGTCAAAAGCATAATTTGTATTTGGAAATTCTACTAGAAAAGACACTTCTACATAACAGAGAGTTGCAAAAATTATTTCTGTATCAGGAAAATGAAAACTTTCAAAAGCAGACCTAGTTAGAGTGGAGAATTTTTGATTCAGAACTGAAAATTCTGAGCAGGTCACACCTGAAAATTATTTAATTTACACACAGTCAATGGGAGATGCAGTTCAATCATAAATTTTTGAAACAAAGTTGTATCTCTGCCAAGAAATACTTTTTCCTAGAAACAGAGATAACTCCACAATTGTATCAGTGTCCAAGAACATTTTTCCCCCTTGTTACAAATAAGTATCATCAATGATAATGAATATAAATTGACTGTATTTATTGACAGATTATTAATAGCCAAACAATGAATATTTATTATAGAAACACCGACTACACACAAGTGCTGCTATTATTTTAGCACTGAAGTAAAAAAAAAAAGTTGTTAGCAATAAAGACATTTGCAACTAAATAGAAGTCAGAAATACCAGAACTGCAAAGTTTATAATTCTCTAAATTTGGGCTTTCATTACTTCCAAGACCGTAGAAATTTTTAGCAGTACAGCACGTTAAAAAAAAAAATTTAAAAACTGCCATGAAGCCAAGCATCAGAAAGCAAGCACTTCATGATTTCAGAGCTGACTTCTCAATTAGAGCTTGTATATTTATCCTCTGCATAATGTATCTAATATGAAATCCAAATTTAGGAGAAGTGTTTGTACCCTGTTCAACAACTAGCTGATGTCTATCTCTTTTTTCTACCAAACAAGCACAAAAAGAGCATAGGGCTCTTGGATTATACTGGAAGGTCAGGAAAAAAGGAAGTGACATTCTCATCTTGACAAACTATTTCTTCAAATTATTTTACTTCCCCAGGGAAGGCACCCAGGCACCAAAGGAAAGAAAATGTTTGAATACTTGATTTAACCTTTTTACTTAGAAAACAAATGAGAGTTAAGACAATTTTCTTTTTAGATATATTAAGCATTTCTGTTTCTTATCAGTCAAGTTCTGCTTTCACCTGCCATTGCTGATTACCTCTTAGTTGAAGCAACAATTTTTGCTTAAATGAAACGCACTGATAGATGCTGTTTAACTAATGCAAACGAGCAAAGAAGCAAGAAATGATATGTTAAGAAAGCAGAGAACACGGCTGCTATACAGAGAAGAATCCCCATGAATTTGCTATTTTAATGACCTACAGCACAGTCATATTTTCAGCTCAGTGGAAGATACACAGGCAAACCCCCTATTTCCCAACAGGACTAATGTTTTAAATCATTTTTATGAAAATATTTGCATTTACATTGCACTCCAGTGATTACTTAGGGCCCATACCTTGTAAGCATGTACTGTAATCAGTTTATTACTGCAGCCATTCTAATACAGTCCTACTTATGACTCATCTGCACAAAGAACAACCGCAAACATTTTCTTCGTGCGACGGCCTTTTGACAGCTTGGTTCAAGTGGAGTCTTTTAGAAGCCCAGGAGAAAGCAAAACACGGTTCCCCATGGAAGAAGCCTTTCAGTCACAGGCAGTTTGGCACATGCAGACTCTACATATTGAAACAGACTTCTGCTGCTATTTCTAGTGTCTCTTGGTGGTTTAGCTGTTGTTTTTTCTACATCATAACAATCACACCCTTTATAGTAAATCAAAGTAATTTCTTGTCTTTTAATAAGGTTTCAAATACTTAGCGAAACTACTGTGCAGCAGCTCTGCAAACAGAGCTTGTCAAAGTACTTCTGTACATTTAGCACTGACCTGCTAAATCCAGAAACAGAGATGGCTCCCCTGTTTCCAGTCCAAGATAGATTCAGCCACTGGATGAGAGTGCAGCGAGACTGTAGGTATTCCAGAGATGTGTCATTAATCCTTGCCCAGTAAGGTTGTAAACTGAGATGAATGTATTGTAGAGGATCACAGCAATGTTGATATAGTAGCTTACAAGTTTGTGCTAGTCTACACAGGTCTGGTACTGTAAGGTGACTCAAAATCAACTGGATGAGCTATATTAAAAACAAAAAAAAAAATCACAGATGGTCATATAGCACTTGAAATATTAAGGGAAAACTGCAAAGGAATAAGAAAAGATGTTCTAACTTCAAAGAAAAGTAAATCCTTTTACTTAAAAGTAACTTCTCAAGTAAATCATTAACCATTAAATAGGACTATGCTACCTTCTCAATCTGACAACATATTAAACAAGAAAGGAAAAAGCAGATCAGCATATGAAAGTGACAGGAAGCTTTCAAATTAGAAGTTTCTTCACCCATGCTAATTTAAACAGTGATATATATGTAAACACTATGTTTACATATTTCCCTTCACAATGTCTGCACTGCTGTCGATCAGAACACTGAATTGGCATTCTCTTTCTTCTCTGGATTTGGTTTTTAAGATGGTAGCATATTTGCAGAGTACATGGAAAAAAGATACCATGTCCCAAGTTCCCCCACACCTTGAACAGATTTCAGATTTATTCGTCTGCTTCCTGCTTCACAGATCTGTGTCTTGTCTTCTACATTATATCCTCTCCCATCCGTGATGGACTATGCAACTAGGTAAAAGACTTGAAATATTCAGATCATCTTTTATGAAGTAATCTCTTTCTTGCTATAATACTTCGAGAGCAGTTTTGTTCTATGCCAGAGCCAAATCTGAAAGGCAAAACTCCTTTTTACCTTCACCAGATCGAATCATCTCAGCTTCAGAATAACCACCAGCCTTTCTGACTAGCACCACTATACATGTTTTCGTAATGACTTATGTCAAACTCAGAAATTAAGAAATAACCCTTGTCTCCTATCATGCTCTGTTTTCTAAAGGAAGATCAACACACACAGACACCTAAATTCTCACTTCGGGAAATAAAAAAAATGCTCAACAAAGAAAATATCCTTTAACTTAGAAACTGAGGGGAAATGCACTTGTAAAATGAAATCTAAAAATTAATGTTTACTTTACCAGGGCTGTCTTTAACAGCTCAAGTACCTGCACTCAAGTTATGCAACTAAAATTGACTAAATGCTTTCAAGCAGAGTGGGAAACAATAACTTGCTGAGATGAATCAGTGTAAATTATGAAAAAAAAAACAAACTCACAAAACAGTTTAAACAGAAGAGAGTCCTGTGTCCCTTTCAAAATACCATTATGTTTCATTTTAATGTCTTGTAAGGATTCATAAGAAAAGAATGCCAAAAATCAGAATAAAATGCTTGACATGAAATGAAAATGAAGCTTTTCATGAGATCCAAACAGATTGTATTTCCAATGCACCAGTTTATTATGCAGCTAGCTTCCGCCTCCCCTCCTCCCCCCTTCATTTTTGGAAGCGAAGAAATAAGAAAACAATCCAACTTCCTGCAAAATGAAAAATGTTACTTCCTACTCAGCTCCAGATATAGTATTTGGATTTCAAACATGATCTACAACTCTTCAAAAAGCCTTAACTTCAACTCCAATGCCAAAAGACAGTGTTTGCATATACTCCAGTTTCTCTCAAGCTTGATTTCAAGCCTTCCCTCTTTCCTTCTCCTCGCTCCTCCTTCCCCCTAAAAACCACCCAGGCTTTTTGTCTCTGCAGGTGTCTGCAACTCTCATCTCAGCTTGATACAGAGGATCTGCGTAGACATTTCAATGTGACAGAAATATGTATATATATAAAAATATATATGCCTGTATAATAACTGCAGTTAATATATTATCATCAACCAAGTTTGCTCCCAACTGACATTTAGGTTGTTGACATTTTGGTATCTGAGAGACAGCAAACTAACTAGGTGCTAACATAGATATAATCCTAAGTTAGTATCTTGATTTTTCTTGGCTCAGACCCATACTTGAGCTTAAGAGTTGCTTAACACAGTTTGGTTTGTCATTCTAGTAGCTGATAGAAAAATAGGTGCACATTTTGGGTGAGACCATCAAGTCACTTTAAATAACTGTTGATATTCTGAAAGACAGCTTCAAATTATTTTGCAGTCTTTCAGATATTCTACACTCTGTAAGCCTCTTAAGTAGCGATTTTATGAATGTCTTCCTTCAGGTTTTTTTTTCCCCATGCTTTCTAGAGCAGAGAGCTCAGCAACAAAGGCTGCACGGTTAGCTAAATTTATGCCCACAATTAATGTGGTGTAATAATGTCTGATGAAAACAAAGCAACAAAAATTTTGTTCCAATGGGGAAAAAAAAAAAAATAAAGAAAAAGTTGGTTTGTAACTTCTGAGCAGTAAAGATATCAGTGAATGAAAGATGATGCGAGGGCTGGAGCAGCTCTGCTGTGAGGACAGGCGGAGAGAGCTGGGGCTGTTCAGCCTGGGGAAGGGAAGGCTGCGGGGAGACCTGACTGCGGCCTTCCAGTGCTTAAAGGGGGCCTATAGGAAGGACGGAGAGGGACTTTTTACAAGGGTGTGTAGTGAAAGGATGAGGGGGAATGGCTTTAAACTAAAGGAGGGCAGATTTAGATTCGATATTAGGAAGAAATTCTTCCCTCTGAGGGTGGTGAGGCCCTGGAACAGGCTGCCCAGAGAAGCTGTGGATGCCCCATCCCTGGCAGTGTTCAAGGCCAGGCTGGACGGGGCTCTGAGCAAGCTGGTCTAGTGGGAGGGGTCCCCGC
>KL285656.1:55132-76719 GCA_000699545.1 Podiceps cristatus
GGAGGTTGGAACTAGATGATCTTTAAGGTCCCTTCCAACCCAAACCATTCTATTATTCTATGAAATGCCTCACAAATGTCCCTTTACACTAACTGATGGCTTCAGTGAGTATTTCATAACACACAGGATGTTGTGACCCTTCCCCACCTGAGATGAAGTCTCTTACCACATGCATATCTTAATCAGAAAAAAATAATCCTTCTTTATTGTTTACTGAAATTAAGCTACTTCACAGTACCTAGAATGAAAAAATATAATGAACTGTCACTACTGTGACATTACGATATAAAGTACTCTTTTTCTGGCTTTTGATTAAACAAAGATAACAGGTTCCAAACCTACAGGCTAATAACCATTAATCACCATTAGTCTGGAGTCTGGTGTTTGTCAGAAATTGGCTTTTTATGTATGTGTATCCTAGCATAAAGTACAATTTGATACCATAATGAATATGTGACATGATGTGCTGTATTGTGCTATGCCATGTCCATGGTGATTCCAAGAATACCGCAGAATTGAGTATCTGCTTTGAAAACTAATTTTGTACCATAGTTTCTCATACAAAACTGTTTTTACTCTGCATTTATGAAAAATTATGGTAACTATTATTGTTTCACACTTTCTTATAAATCAATTGGTAAAACAAAGATTATTGGAAAAACAATACAAGGAAATATAAAGAAGAAAACAAAATATAATTTATTCAACAGTGATCACCTTTTTAGGCCATGATGGACCAAAAGCACAAAAGTATTTTCTCGCCCATTTCCAGGGCAAACAGCACACGCCAGCTTTATAGATGTGGTTAGCTCAACACCCACTACAGTGAAAACTTCCAAAAACTGGATGATTCCAAATCATAATTCTCTACAAAATTCAACAAACAACAGTATCCAAATTCATTGTGTGCTGTTTAAGCACAAAAAAGATCCCGATTCATGTCTGTTTTATCATCATCACAGTCTCCGACTGCAGCATTTTACATATATGCATATAGTTTGATTTATAAATTTAAAAATGTAACATCTTAAAAAGCCAGACATCTCACCCACTGCATCAAAGTTTGCTTACAAGCTCAGACAGGACGTTCATCACACTCTTCAATATGTGGGGTAAAACTTTACCAATGCTGTAGGCTCCTAGTAGTGCTTGCCTACCCAGAAGTTTCTCCATTTCTTTTAAGCTTTTCTGCTGAATAACAGCAAGCAATGACCATTTATACCCAATAAAATACTTTCTGCGGCTAGAGAACAATAATGCAGAACTTGATTTGGTCAGAAAATAATGCTTGGATGCCGGTCAAACTTAGAATATCTGCACCACAAATTTCCTCTTTCAGTTCTTCAACGTGAGTCCCTCCAATATGAAAATATATTGGCCTCTGCAAACCGCTCATTCAGAAACATGCAAATGAATGACTTGCGATTTTTTCCTTCTGCAGCTAGAGCTGCCACAACTTAGACTAATTAATTAGAATTGATACTAAGACATGCTCAGATAAAGGACAAAGGATATGTGCACAAAAAGGCAAAGAGAGAAGGCAGGAAAGAGAAGACTGTATTCTAGGGCTTTTGGCATTCCTCAGCAGAGTTTAAGAAAACACAGTCCCTAGGTTCCATGATCCTATAGCTTGCACCACCAAATGAAAACACATTTAATAGTGCACGTGAATAGGTGGATCTTGCAACTGTTCCATGAAACACCACCATTTAAGTCTCCCTTTTCTTTATTCTACTCACACAACATGCTTTGGCAGAGTGGGCTTTACATCAGCAGACTATAGGCTCTGATCCTCTCAGTAATGAATGGCTGTAAAGGTTTTAAGCCCCTTCTTGATTCAAAGAACAGAAAAGGATCTTAGTAACAGGCTGCACAATCAAATAATCAAGACTCCAGGAGGACTAAAGCTGGAGAGATCATCTTCATGTGCCATTGCTCAGAGCCTAGTCTGCTCTAGCAACTGGCAGTATACTGGCCATTAACCAAAGGGAATCTTGTGCCATATGGTTAATAGCTGTTAAGACAGCTTTTAAGACCCTCATGAGTTTCTGTTTCCAAAGAGAGGCATAAAATCTTGCTGATTATTTGAAAGCCTATGAATATTTGCTCTGGAAAGATATAAGAAGTTTACTGTTAAGGGAAAAGAGTGTATGACCCTTAAAAATGCTCCTGCTTATTGCTGCAACTCTTAGCTATTTAAGTATCATTTAAGGGATGCAGATCTTGCATTCAAGACCCATTTTCCTGGAACACAGGTGCCAAATCTACATTTAGTGGTGAAATTCACTTCCCCAGTAGACATGAACAGCTCATAAATCTTGTAGGCAGCTTCAAGAAAAATTGGCTTCAAGGAACGACAAATATGTAATTTATATCTTTTTATATCAAAATTTGTATTAAAAATATCTTTTGGACTGCAGCATACAAGATTTCTCCCGACTCTTCTCTCTGAAGAACAAAAGTTGGGTTCTTCGTACCTGGCACATCTTGGTGAGCCTCAAACTGCACATCAGGTTTGCTGTGGCAGGTATTCCTCACTTTTCTCAAAGGCTTTGGGCTTGTTCAGGCCTTAAGGTCTCAAGCATCCCTGCAAAGCCAGCTAAGACTAAGGCTCCTTCTACTTTACAAGCAGCACAAGTTAGTCAAAGATAACTGGGAAGAAAGACAAGGACATGAAGTGTCTCCTAGAAAGTCCTTCCTCAGTTTTAAGGTAATTCTGGAGAACAGCCGATAGTGCAAGTACTTCACAGCTAGTAAGGTCTGGTTAACACTGTCCATGAGCAGGGAAGGAAAATCCGAGTTTTCACACTTTCTTCTAAGGAAGTCAGTGCTCCAGGAGCCAAGCACTTTTTTGTTGGCAGGAGCAACCTAGACTCTTACAATGCTTTTAGAGCTCACACCACAGCAAGCCATTCCTGGCTTTGCCATTCCTGGCTTTTTTTTCCATTTTGAGGAACACCACAGTCTATGAAAGGACAGTCTATGGAAGTTTCAGAAAGACAACAAAGGCAAAACAAAGCCTTGAGAAACTGTTGCCTACTTTAAGATTAGCACAGAAGACCAGCCTGTGTATTTGTGAATTACGGAGGGTGGTACTAAAAACCCTGAAACAGCTCAAATAACAGCTCGATGTATGAAGACTTAGGACAGTTACACATTCACAATCAACATGGACTTGTAAGAAGATATGATTTTCATGTAATGTATCAATCAACACTGGAAGGAGTCAGCAGTTGCCTTACTTCATCATTACAAGGTTCGAACACTTCCCAGAAAAATCTGACACTTGTCAGTCTTGAAGACAGCATGCAGAGTACTGTTCCCATATCTGATGTCATAAAAAACCGTCATACTACAAAGTACAACATTTTTGTTGTTCTGATCCCAAACCTTCCAGCTGGACCAAGAAAGTAGGAGACTGGGATTTCTGCTGTCACAGAACCAGTCTAGAAATAGTCTTTTGTAGTTTTCTGATAAATATTCCACTCATATTTTCAGCTTCTCTAAATCAGAGCAGAAGAAAAAAAATTTCTTGGTATTGATAAACCAAATAAATGAATTCATGAAACCAAGCATATTAAAAAATGGATAAAAAAAGGAAGCTGATACACAAACAGGAAAGGAGAAAAGCACAATAAAGTACATGGAGGCAGAAATTCATAGGAGTAACAGGACTACACAAATATTTCCTAACTTTTAGTATGTATAATCATGTGGAACAGAAGAGAGATTAATCAATCTCTCTGGAAGTCTACTATGGACTCTCGGGGAAAAAAAAAAAAAAAAAATTGAACACCACCACAACAAAACAACAACCACCATCACAACACAAACCAAACACACAAACACTAGAGTTAGTTCAGGAGGATGTTAGCATCCTCATTCAATATTTCATGGCAGCAACAACAAACTCAAGAATTGAAAAATACTTAGAAGAAAAATACACAGGAGAAAGATGGAGAGAGTTGTTACATTCTCTCCCTCTCTCTTTCCTGTTTACAAGCAGAGCAAACATCTGCAGGTTACCAGAGCACCCAGGCACCCAACCACGGCCTTCACGTGCCGAACTGGGGTACTCAGAGACAAAAAAGGTGACAAAACCAAAATCCTATTTGATTGGATCACGTATTTCTGAAAGCGCCCTGCAATCAGTGACAGCATCTCTCACCGTCCTCCCTTTGCTTTCAAAAGCTTTTCAAAAACGGTTGTGATTCAAGCCACAAGCACTCTGAGCATCTGAGGAGTTACCTCACTGAACACACACTTGCTTCTTTGCCAGACAGCAGTACACTGAAGAGCAGGAACAGTCATGTCTCTGCCCAAGTCCAGAGGTTTGACCAGTACAAACCATTTTATTTCAGGAGAGGTGAGGACAACTATTTTGTCTCTCAATTCTTACTCTTGCTAGGGTATGGCCTCCATAAATGGCTGCACCCTACTGAGAATTTCCTGCACACAATATTCAGCAACCATACTTCACAATTTCATTATATTGGAAATGACAGGAAAGAAAATATTTATCTACACTGACTCTGAGCACACTTGCAACTGCCTTGCTGCCAGAGGATCTGAAAGGAATAGTTTCTGCACAACGGTCTTCTGTGCTAATGATACAATAGAAAAGAGCAACCACATCAAAACAAGACAGTGTAGAGAAGTCTAGCTATAACACTTCTTTCTTGCAACCACGATTCAAAACTTAGCTGGACAGAAGAAGCTTATTTCATAATAACATGAAAATGTTATGGCAGTTTCCAGAACAAAGTTCTGGCTTTTGTAAGAGAGAATACAAGAAAAGAAACTTTGAGCCTATTACAAACTATTTCTACTTCCACATCTTGATTCGGTCTTTTCATCTCTCTTTTATACATCATCTTCGTCAAGCATGAGGACTAAAACTACCGGAAAACACGCAGAATCTTCTAAATTCAAGAGCTAGAAATTCAAGGCTAGAATAACGGATGTAAAAACTGTGTGTGAATGGACAAACTCCTGAGAAATAAAAGTGCAGTAACTATGCAAATACCAGCACAGTGGCTGCTACTATCCACCATGGGAGTAGACAGACTTTCATAGTTCAGGCAGAACTAATACAATAAATGCAGGAGAGTCACAAAAGAATGCAAGGAAGTCTAACTGGAAAAAACTACCGTTTTAACTTGTACCCTATAAAGCACCTTTGCACCCTTAATGATCAAGACACATACATTGAGTATAAACATGCTTTTCTTACCTCATAAGGCAGTTTATCAAAATATCCGTTAGTCGGCCATTCCCTGAGGGTAACAATGCTGAACTGTTTATTAAGAGCATCCATTCCACAGCCGTACTTCTCTTCATCCTCATCTTCATCAATGTCATTCATATCAATCATCGATGTCTTAAGTGAAAGCACAGGTCTCTCTTTCACACCGTGTAGTACTACTGCATCCAATTCAGTGTAATAGTCCAGAAGAGAGCTGTTGACTTCCAGTCGGATTAAGTTTGTGGGAAAATTTATCTGTTTGATACACGGTGTGAATTGCCGAGCTTGGGGACCATTCACCTTTGTAGGTGCCTCGGACCAAAGGATTTCCCATCTGTGAAAGAAAAATTACACATACAGACAGTGTAGGGATTAAAATCAAAGTTACTAAAGCAATTTCTCAACACAATAAGAGTGCTTCTCTGTCAGAAGTATTTAACAAGTGAGAAACATGGTTGAAAAGACAATGAAAATTGTCACATTTTCCCTAGATTTGGTAAATATCCTAAGGATGAATTTAACAGGGCACACTGATTTATGACCTTGGCATATTTTCTCTGCATTGCTAACAAAATGAGCTGTATACTCACAGTCACGTACTTGTGTTAGAGTACTTTACGCACAAGTTGTTCTAACATTTCACAGGTAAGGTAAGGTAACTGTAACAAATTAATTACAGATGTCTTCACAACGATGGTATGTTAGTTTAAGTATGCAGGGAATAGTCTTGCCATATAACCCAAATAGACAATCATTTGACCTCTCGTTTCCCACAAAAGATTTTCACAAAAAAAAAACCCACCACAGCTCAGACTAACATCAAACCTGTTCGAATGGCAGCATTGCAAATTATTTTAAAAAAAATCTAAACTTTATTTATCTGTCTAAGCAAGGAAACTACACTTAATAATAATTCACTGCCAAATTACCAAAGAAAATAGAATCTTAAGTCATTTTTGAAAGGGTCCTTTGCAAAAAAAACATTAAATTTTTCAAATTGTTAAATTGAAAAGTTTTTCCCCTCTTTGGTCCAGTGACAGAAGGAGGTTCAGGGCATGCACAGAACTTCCATACATACGTCCTTACTTTCACTCACAGACTTCAAATCTCTTCCAGTAAATGACAGTGAAACCTGCTCCAACTGAGTAATCTGAAGAATCAAATCCTAAATTCATTAGGTCTTGAGTGCTCCCAAAATTTTCAAAAGGCCTGAAAACAGAAATATGCTCTTTATATCCACATGGGTCCTCACCCAGTGAATGGATTTTAGAGCTCCTTCAGTCACTGATGCCCATCTTTTCCTCCCTCATGTCTAGTTAATTCCTAAAGAAGGAAGCCTCCAGCAGCCACTGCTGCAACTGCCTTTGACAGCACACTTACAGCTATTTCTGCATCCCATGTGCAAAGCCCAGGCACTTCCCCATCTACTCCATCTCTTTCCAATCACCCCAGTCTCAGCTTCAAGGATTTCTCTCAGGCTACTTGTCCCACCACAAAGGTCTCAGAAATGCTGTATCTGCTCCCTTGTACCTCAGTGTCTCGGTTTTCCCTATGAGATAGGGAACTCTGAACTTACAAGTATTGCTCAATACTGGCAGGTACTGCACAACACACACACACAGGGGGGGGGAATGACTTAAAAAAAAGAAACATGCTTTGTTTTCCAGAACTAAATGCTTAAACTTTGTCCATCATGATGGCAAGTAAAACATATGTAAAGACTTGCATTAAAACATAGCACACGTTATAAATAAGGCTTAGAAGCTTGATATTTGCTACTATTTCAAGGATAGGAAAATTAATCCATATCAGCTGAAACTTCCATTTCATGACGGACATTTTCAGGCATGCACAGATAAATTTTCCTATCCTACATCATGCTGCTCTCCACAAATACCTTACAGCAGAATGGGAGGCCTGCAGAAGTCTTCTGTCAAAGGAGAAAAAAAAAAAAAAAGTCATGAACTGAAAACAAACATGCAGGACTGGTGAATATATGGCACATCTGAAAGTGCCAATGTAGGAGAGTGACAACTCTACGCTAAGGTCAACAGCTTTTATAAGAGAGACTTATTACTAAGAGAAGATTTCGTTCGTTTAGGAAATGAATGTCAACTCATGGCAAAAAGTAAGCAGATGTAGTCCGACTGTGAGCCCTCTCACACAGGTCAATTCCCTAAGCAAATACTTCATGTTGGCAATGCACATGACCTTTCTTGAACACATCCAGATCACCATCTGACATTTTGCTTAGACACTTTCATGTACCCACTCAAACTATCCTTAGGGAAACTCAAGCCTCTTTTTTTTTCCACTAACTTAGCACATGCTGGACCATCAGCCTTTAAGAGAATGTGTCTCAGTTACTGACTTCTTTAGTGCCCTGGAGAGAGGATTATCTAGCAGTATCAGAGCTCTGGAAAAGAATAACGCACCTGGCGGTCTAGGTTCATCAAATTGCAGAGTAATAACCTCCTTCAGCAAGCAGCATCTCTAGTTCCCAGTCTTTGTAATAAACTAGAGAAAATGAAAGACAAGTAGCACTGCTTTTTACAATCTTGTGAAATGCCACATCACAAACCAAGTACTGATGAGCAACAAGACCAGTGACTGTCTTCCCTTATCCTTGTCATGCTGTTTTCTTTTCCTCAACAGCCCACCAATCTAACTTCAATGGAGTTAGCTGTTGGGTTAACTGGAAAGCCTCAAGTCTATCAGGTTGATTTGATGTCCTCCTCTGCTTTGGTGGCACCACGGACAAGAACAAGCCACAGCAATTACTCTGAATCAGGGTTGGTATATTCTTCCCGAGTGTAGGCATGCTCTTAATACACCCATTACTGCAACTGGAAGTCATCTCTTCATCTAGCATCAGCACTTTGGCACTTAAATGGGCTACATGTAATCTGAATGGGAGTGAAGTCTCCACAGTTGGAAATGGATCAAAAAAGTCTAAATTTCCAAGAGGAGGCTTCAGTAAGAACAGTACTACTTCTGTTCTGAAGCACTTTTTTGTTACGGCCATCCATTTTGAAATCCTTCGGAAGAAAGGCATTTTGACAGGCAGCCCTGGTTTGAGGGTGTGTACCAAAATCAGCTTCCCTAATAAGGTTGCCTGCATTTGTTCCAAGCTTAAAATGCTCAATAAACTATATAACCCAAAACAAAGAAAAACTGAATCCCCAAAAATACATGTAAAGGAGTCAAAGGAATTTTCCTTTTCCTCCCCTCTTTGAATTAACTAGGCAGCTCTGAAAAACTCAAGCAGCATCAAATAACTGAAGGTAGGACATTGTTTGTCCTCAAGCCTTGCAGATACACAGTAACACCTGATCAAAGATGTCGCAATGAGAGTGCTTTGATAAGGTTTCACCAGCAGTGTGCTAGAAAGCCTCATCTTTACACTGCCACACAAAGCCAGAATGAGAGGCAGTAACATCTGTATTATTTTCTCTCATGACTGAAGAAAATGAGGACTTGAAGAGAAGTTTTTCAATTCAGCTTTAATGGACTCAGTTTTCCCATTAAATTTCTCTCTACCTCATGAAGATAGCCAGGAACTCATTCTGATCAAATTTCTGGTACTAAAGACTCCATACACCTATGTGGTAAAAAAAAATTAAAAAAAAAAAAAAAAAATTCCCATTCTCCTTCCATTACCATGAAGGAAAATACAGTCTAGCGATTTTTAGACTGAGAAACATACTTGTAAGGTTTGTATCAAATGAGAGCGCATATTTAATGACTGCTTTAATTTTTTGTTGACCTAATGCTGCTGGAAAGCTTTTTAATGGATAAGATGATCCCTGGCTACTTCTTAAGAAAATATGTAGTAAGAAATGTTCTTTGGAAAAGTGGTTCCTAGGAAAAGCAATCAGATTTCTCTCCAGTGAGACAAGATTAAGCTCTGCCTGCAATCTGCTGAGATTTCTTGCATTGTAAAATTGACATCGGTGTAGAAAGTGAATAAAAGCACTAGGTTCAAGACAAGCACAAAAAAATAAATGCCCTGTCCCAAGAAACCGACAGCTGTGTTAAAAGCCAGAAGAAGGGAAAGTTTCAGATAGACCAACAAGGAGAACATACGGAAACTCAGAGAACTGCCAGAATAGCAACCTCTGCAACAAGTATAATCATCCGTGATTATAATATACCCCATCTGATCTTATCCAAGCAAGTGCTCTGTAAATGATCTGCAGGCTACCTACAAGAAAACGATGCTTCAGTACACTAGGTTCAACATAACATGGGAAGTGCACTCCTGACCACAGCTGTGAGTTTGTGAACACAAAAGGCAAAGAGGACTGATCACGAGAACAATTTTAGAACCATTCAGATCAAAGGGGTAAGCAGAGTTCACAGCAGTCTAATTACCAAGGGGAAATACGCAGCAGATTTTCATTTCTACTTTGAGAGTTCAATTCTGAAATACCAGAGAGAGCAGACAGGACTCCAAGAATGCTCAGGGCATTTAAAATAGCAAAAGATATTTCAAATAACTGCCCTGTCCACATGAGCTTTTTATGGGTTTCTCAAAAATGACCGTGTCCCATGAACACAGAATTCATTCTTTTGTGACAGTCATCTGGACAAGAAAAAGCTGTTTGCCTGAAGATGTCAAAACAAGTTATAAGTAAGTATGCAAATGCCCAGAACTTAAGTTGTGTGTTACGCATAGGTGAGATACAGCCCTGAAGGTCCCTTATCACACTCTAACGTGTTGATGGTTTCAGGAGTGTTTTGGGTGCCTTCATCTGAGATTCACAGGGAACAAATGGTAGAGCAAAGGGACCATCTGAATGCCACTCTCTACAAGCAAGAGACTCAGAATATTTTACATTCAGTACACTACCTTTCTGGTTTCCTTAGCTTGCTCCTCTGGCTGCAGCAGCTTCTGCCTCTAGAGGCTTCAAGACCTTCAGAAAGAGAAAGGTACCCCGCAACACAGCAAACACAGCTAGGAAATACCGAGCCAAGCTGTTCATCTATAAATCAAACTCGGAATTTTGCTCAGAAGAGCATCTAGGAAAATTCTGATCAACATGAAAAAAATTAAACTACATAGAAACAAACGGCAGGAACACACAAGGTAGAATGCTGCCACTGGTACTTCTGGAACTGCTCCCAGCCAGTCAAATGATCATGGTATCTCACCTGTGAGAAACAACTTTAATGTTATACTTTATCTGTGGAAAACAAGAAAAAAAAAGAATCACAGAACAATCTACTGAAGAGGTGATCACTGCAGAGCAGCAAGGACATATGCTGTGCAACATCACCCCAAGCATTGCCACACATCTCAGACTAGTTAGGAATCTCTGGTTTTGAGCTTTTATAAAAGCATATAAATATGTGGTGTCACTATAATTTACATGAGATAAGAGAAACTGTCAAATTAAGTTAAAAAAAAGACCGTAACAGAAGAACAGGGACCAATTTTTTCTTTTATATTCCAAATTTAAAAAGCAAAGTTATTTTTATAAAAGGAAAAAGTTGAAGAACTTTGAAAAAATATTTCTGACTTGAAAGTTCCCATTTAAACACACACAAACTCTTCCTGTCTGACAGCAGCTATTAGGAGTATCAGAATGTTTCAAAAAGGGCTGACACTGAAGAAGCCATTAAGTAATCACCAACAGTAAGCCTTCTGGGTAAATGCGGAGGAAAAAGAAACGGGAAAGAAAACATGTTCCTCATCATAGAAGCTAGCTGTATCATATCCATCAATCTGATAAACCATGAGAAATAAAGATTATTCTCTTGGTTGGGTTCAGCTCATACCACTGTGAGGTGCACCTCCCCATCACGCCTTGTGCAGAACTTTGATTCTTCCACTAGCCGGAGAGGGACTCGTTGTCACCAAAGTATCCAGAAACATACATGTACCACAGTACAAAATCTCAAGGCTACACTAGTATAATAACCATTGCACCACACAATAAAAAAAAGGGAGGGATTTCTTCACCACAGAAGAACTGAGACTGTATGCTACAATATTCCTTCAATCTCAGACCATTGATTTTTGCTTGGGTTTTCTGCACTCAGGTAATTCATGTAAGAAATTTGTACATGGACATTAACATGTTAGTACCATTTAAGAAATTACCAAACACCTCTCACCAGTCAAGGCGTGAGTGGCACTAATGACCAGCAGAAAAGCTCTCCCTGTGTAAAGACAGTAGTTTCTCTGACATTTATGATATTTAAAAATTGTTTTATGCAGAGGAGAGTGATGTAACGTCTTCTATGTTTAAAGCAGCAAAAGATAGGAGAAGACAGAGAAACATCAAATTTCTGGAAGCTGGTTAAACCATAATGAAAAAACTTCAAATTAACTGTCATGTTTTCAGCATTAGAATTATTTAAGAACAATTACATTCCATTCTGAAAAATAAATGCTTCTTCCCATTCCATGAAAAGCTGATCCCACCTCTAAAAAGACTCTGAAAAAAGCTGATCTGAGACAGTGTCATACAAAGCTGTAACTGATAGCAGTATTCAGTGCACCAGCAACAGAACAACATGACTAAAGACCTTTATCTGAACACCCACATGAGGCGTTCTTTCACGTGACTGAAGCATAAAGTGAGCAATAAGGCAACACACTGGCCAACTATGTGGGCTATATATTCTTGCAGAAAAACAGCTAAAGACCTTGCGAGCAAAGACTGCAGTACACCAATTCCTTACAGAACCTTTTGTACATCAGAAGCTTTTGCACACAGAAACGTCTTGGATGAGCTGATGTTTTAAATACTAAAGAAATAGAAAAAAAAACTCAGCTGGACTAGTATAATCCACTACACGTAACATTTAAACAAGTCTCAACAGATTTTTTCCTCTCAACAGTTTTGACTCCACCATTAATTTTGCCTCCTTTTTATATCAGAGTAAGTACCGGTGAACAGGAACCTTTCTAATGACCTGCCCTTTTTACATTGGTGTTCATAAAGAAAAAGATCCAGAGTCAGCAGATAAAACAAAGCAGCACTTTAAGGTTTTTAGGTAATAAGGTGATTTAAAACTGAGTACCAAAATAGTCAGAAGAGGAAAACAAGGTTCTAAGTGCCCTTCGAGTAACTGGGACATGGCCTTTTTTAACAGAAGAAAATAGCATGGCAGTTCAAGACCAAAACATCAGTCAAACACAGAATCACCTGAGATTATCAACAGCATTCTGCCTTCAAAAAAGAATTATTCTTAGTTGACATCTCAGAAAATTTTTGGAAGTGAAAACAAGGGACCAAGAACTGAAGCAGAAAAGAGACTGCGTTCTTGAAACTCTTCATATTGCCCTTATAAAAGGTAAGCAAATAAACAGAGAAAAAATAATGCATGCTTCATGTGGAGAAATGCTTCATCTTCCCTTCAAGACACTGCGCATAAGACGTTTGTCTCTTTCAAAAGAAAGGAGATGAACCAAATGTGCAGGTCTGAACAGGTAAGTCCTGCTGAGGAAATGTAAGCCAAAAGGAAAAAAAGTCCCTCTAACACTTCTCCAGCATCAAGACTGGCAAGTACTGAAGATGCAGCACAGACAACTGGCTCTGAGGGTCCCTGAGACAACCACCTTCTTCAAAAAAAAAGTTAACCTAGGTAGGCAGAACAGAAGATACTCTTGTCTACAAAATAAAAAGCGGGATCCTACAGAAACTTCATCCTTTTACGAAGGGAAAGTCTGAGCTCTCAGTCTGACCACATGTCAAGAGGAGTCAGAAAGCATATCCCAAGAAGCCTTATATTAGTATTTTCAATTCCATCTTCTTTTAGCTCTCTAAACAATTTTTTTTTTATTTTTTATTTTTAGCACACTTTACTAAATAGCTCCTTCAGTTACCACTTCTTGAGCTTTCCTTCAACACTTTAGTCTTTATACAAAACTAAAAGTGTATTGTTTTACAAACAGACCAATGTTTTTATAAAATAGCATTAGCGCATTACTCAATTATATCCTTGTACTGCCCTGAAGCATACCATCTTACTATTACTCTAATGCAATATTATCAACAGTTACAGAAATAATCTCTACGTAAATCTGTGCTACATCTTAAAATAAAGTAGTAAATCTGCATCATAAAATAAAAAAGTAAAATGAAAGTTCACAGAGTAATTGGCCAGAAGTCATTTCATATTAGGTTCTAAATTCATAAATCTTAAAAGCTGCCTTCACTACATACTATCCTATAAATAAGTTCTGTATTACAGTGCCAAACACGGTCCTATTTCTAAAGTTAGGCAGCCTACTATTATTAGTTTGATCTATCACTGTTCCTTGAATTCGGATGTTTACTTTGGAGCTATACAATATATGCTCATTAGAGAGCTGTAAAACAAGCTGCGCTAAACAACAGTAGATGATAGAATCACACAAAATATATTAATTGGGAATTTTGAATATATAACATGACACTTGATTTTCTAGGGGTTCTGAATAAACATCAATGGCCTAGTATTAGGAAGCCATGTGATACCAAGTTAAACCTAAAAGTATGCTTTATAGCTATATCTGTAAAAGGTAGGTCAGAAAAAACACTCAGTACCCAAGCTAACTCCGCTTATACTGCCAAAGTATGCATTAAAAAGGAATACAGTATTTGTTGACATATTATTTTCTACAGAATACATTTTGTTAAGTCTTTCTTCTATCAGTTCTCCTTTCCTTTATGGGTTTGATATCATTTGACCTCTTTTTCACGTATATGGAATACTTTGATTGCATAACATACCGATAGCTGTTCCCAATGTTTTTCTCCACTATTTGCTTTTACCTGTTCTCCTCCTTCCACTTCTATTTCCCCACCTCTTCACTAAGAGCTTCACACCTCATACACAGTGATTTTCTTTATGATCTCACCATTCCTTAGGTCCCCATCTTCCTGCCCTGCAACTGGAATTTCATCAGGACTCCCTCCCTACTATGAAGAAAACCTACAGGACCAAATCAGCTTCTTTTAGTCTATGAAGCAAGTGTAAAAATTAAGTGCAGCTCACACCCTTTCCTCAGACCAAAAATAAAGATCAGACAAATGGCATCACCTTTTGTCTGACTGTTCTGTGTGACTGGTTTTGGCCTCATTTCCATATGAATAGTTATAGTGCCTGATTGTACTATACATACAACCTAAAGCATGCAGAGAGAAGAAAGAGTTTGCGACTACTTGAAGCAGGACGATACAGCAACTGTGAATCCTCAGCCTCTTCAACACAATTTGCTTTTCTTATTGGAGAAAGAGAAGAACTTGGAACTGCCATTTCAAAAGTGATTTTTGTAAATACATAACAATTATTGGTCATAAAAATTCCAACACAAAAACTATCATTACACAAATTAAATCTGATATTAGAATCTGAATTAGTTCCTAAAAAAAAAAAAAAATCCCACATCTCTGAAGTTGCTATAAAAACATGTCACCCCAGTTTTAAAACCATGCAGAAATAAAGAAAACGTTAGTGGGTCAGATACAAAACAGAAATACTAGGAAGTAAAGTCTGCTAAACAGCATTATTTGTAGCATTTAACATCATACAGGAAAGCATAAAGAAGAAAAAAAATTACCTTACTTCAGCTGGTGGATTTTGTGAGTAAGGATTTGCAGAGCATGCCAAAATCCTGACCACAGCTCCAGGATGATACGTTTCCAGAATGTGGACTGCAGTGGGATAAACTGGTTCCTCAAAAGCGAGTTCCACGTAGTCCTGGCTACAGAAGGTGGGTGGCGTCCTCTTGAAGGGCAGCCGAGCGCTAGGGCACTGGTCCCACCAGGTCCCGTAAGTTCGAAAGACGGCAGTCTGAGTAAAGTCACCAGAACTAGGGTACACATTTGGAATACCCGCTAAATTCCACATGGTATACGACATGCTGTTTTCACTACCATAGTGAGAGCTGAAATCCAACACTTCTTTGGCATACTGAACTATTTCAACATTGATGGGTAAGGCTCGGGTGTTTGATTCAATAGCCCTACGGCTGTTCATTTCTCCTCTCGTCGCTGTCCTAGCTCGGCGCCGAAGGCACATATAATAAAACATGCTCAGAACTGTTAACATGGGAAACACTGGTGACATCTAGATATGACTTAGGAAGAGGCGAAAGGTCAGGAGTCCTTTATAAGGTGCATTAACTGCTTGTGGTGTTTTGGAAAAAAGCTGATAAAACAGAATGAATAAACACAGTGAGCAGATAAAACATTCTTAGAAATCAGAGTGTACTCTTTTGAATGTCCTCTTAAAATATTTCTACTAAAACATTAATAAATTATTGCATTGTAGTTTAAGACATTTATTTAGTTGTGGCTACTAAGTGTGGCTTTCTATTTACTGTGGGGTTTTTTTTTTTTTAAAAAAAAAAAAAAAAAAAAGAGAGAAGACCATGAAGAAACATTATCCAAAACTAGCCCTCAAGCAACAAAAAGACTAACGGTCAAATTAAGCATTACTTTCACAGATTTATTAAGAGAAAAAAATCTTGCACTGACTTACGGAAATGAAGGAATGAAGGAAATGTATGGAATGAAATCTGGCCCTTGCAGTAAACAACTGTACGAGTGTATCTGAAGGTACAGCTAAAGTTACCTATAGTATAGTTTTGAAATACTAACACTAAAACTGACTTTTAAACGAAGTACTTGGTTACCTAATCAGGCTGAAGCAGTATACAGCTCAACAAAACCTGAATTACTTCACTGCTTATACTTAGACCCAAATCAGCTCATTTAAAACTAGCTCAAGTATAGCTATATTATATTATAACCCCTTCAAAGACAGCTCACATAGAAAGTTGGACAGCTACTCCAGCAAATTGTTTCCTCTAATTTGTTCCCATAATTTGTGAATGGGTTTAAGAGTGAAAAGAGCAAGCTTTGGGCAGTTCATCTATACCAAAAACTTCAACTCACTGCTTCCTATATCAGAGCACTAGCCTGAAACAGAATCACAAAAATACTGTCTTTACCCTTTGAAGTTGTCCATGACAGCATTCACCAATGACAGAAGGGTCACCAGCCTCCTGAAGGATGCTCAGAATTTGTTAACGACATCATCTTCCTTTAAGCCAAGCAACAAAGTCAGTCTTCAAAAGTCCTGGCATCAGAAGCAGAATTCTCCACAGAAAGCATTTTACTTCTGATAAAAGAAAATATTTTCACGTATGTAACAATTCAGCTAAACACAAAATGTGCTAGATCTGCATACTGCCCAGCCACCTAAAAAATCAACACAAAACACACCAATAATTAAGGATACCAATGTGCTTTACACAGCCTCCACCACATCACAAGTAAAACAAATAAGCAAGCAAGTTTAACAATTGGAAAAAGCCAAATTAAAGGTAAGTCTCTTTTCTGAAGTTTTCTATTTACAACGGCGAAGGAATATTTATAGCTGAATGTTGACTTCAGGACACAGAAGCGCTTTAACGTACTCCCTACTACTAAAGATCCTCTTACGTGTGCTTATCCCGTATTTAGCAGCCGCTCCATATCTGCGTGATGTTAGATTTACCAACACACCACGAAACGTGGAACTTATTCTCTGGTTTCTGCTAGCAATACATGACACATTCGGGCAATAACACAGCACTCTGGAATTTACATCCTCTAGTACCACAAACTGATTCTCTCAAACTGGCCTCCCAATTAACTGGTTCATCAGCTTTACTAGGAAAGAATAAGGATTAATGCCCAAAATGTGTCAGAGGCCAAAAGGGGAATGACTAAGCATGTCTCAAAATAGAATAAATGTTTCTTCAACAGCCTGTTCTGGAGTTGCCAGTTAGCTTATCGCAGGATACATACTGTGGTAATCACTGAACAAACAGAGGTGACTCTTCTATTGCAGAAGACGCATCAAACGACGACTAACATGATGCCTCACGTTGCCTGGACAAGACACGTAATTCATGTTTGCAATGGGTGCAAGTGAGACCATACTTCAGAGAGTTTTTGGAAGCATTAAGCTTTAAGTAGGGTAAATAATTAAACAAATGGAGACGAATTACAGTGACTTTTGTATGCCTCTCTATAAAATCACAATGCGTGTTTCTTTGAGAATGGGAAACGAGCAATTTACCCAAGAACACACACAAATGTACAAACAGCTCTTTCACTTGAACATTGCCAGCAAGAACGCACCTGTAGTAACAGATAAGGACAGGCTGCACTATTTGACCCACAAGAAAGTTTACTAAGAAAGCGTTCACTTCTAGCTTCCTTGTCTCTTCTATTATTAGCTTTTTGTTCAGCTCCTGTCCTTCATTCAGTTTCTCATGTTGACATAGCTGTCAACAACATGAATTACTCCTGACATTCGGTGAGGAAGGAAATGCATAAGATGATATGCTGGATCCCCTTCAAGCTCTCCTGGAATGCCAAAACCCAGTAACGTCACATTTCCCCCAAACATCCTGTTGAACCATCTTTTAGAAAGGGCACTGGGAGAAAAACCAACATGACTCTCAACCTCTCTTCCTTAAAAAACAACACCCAAAAACCCCAAAAAACACCCCAGCTCCAAACTGAAAATTGTTATGTTACATGGAGCTGCTGTAAGATGTAAATGAAGATTACAAATACATTCTTCTTCTGGATTTTTCCCTCTTAAAAAGAAAAATCTATTTACAGAATATGCTAACAGACATTAAACTTCAACAAGCTTACTGCTGTCAAGCCCTGGAATCATGCATAGACCAGCATATACCCCAGCTTCTAACTCAAAATTTCACTGATTAACATGGTTTGAAGGCTGTTCCATGGAAATTATGGCTTTACAGAGCTCAATTTTAAGAATCAGTCAGCTGAGGTACTTCAAGATCAGGTGCGAATCACTTATCTCACATACGCATCCCACACAACTTCACATCCGTACTGCGAACTCCAGCCTTCCTCTGGCCACAGCCTGGAGCTCTCACAGCGCCACTGCAAAACCCAGCCGTGCTTCCTATCAGCTTGTCAAAGAGCAGCGAAAACACCGGCTGGTTCAGAGCTCTACATCAACTAGCCAGTCAGTTTAAGTCAGGTCTATCAGAGCAGATAGCCTGAAATCACACTGCAGGTTTTCCATTAGCAGAAACATTAATGTGGGTCCTCCCTCCCATCATCAATAAAACCTGTAAGAATTTTATATCCTTGAGACTGACGCCACTTTGTCAATTTTGGCTGACATTGGTCAACAAGCTCAAAAGTTAGTAAGTAGAAAGGAACAAGGCAGAGCATACAGCTTTCAGAAAAACTCAGTCTAAAAACAATACAAGTGGAGGAAAATTACTTCTAAAGAGTTCAAAGTAACATAGGATTTAGTAGCTTATAACAAGTAAGAAGAAACAGAAAACTATTATAAAAGAAGGATAAATAAGCATTAGGACTACAATAGAAATAGAAACTCTTGGTGTTTTAAAAGAAGCATTAAGAATTCTGTGTAGCTAGAAGACAAATGAAAAATTGCTCAGGAGGTTGAAGGATAATAAGCTAGTGAAAGAATTACATTAAATAGAGATCAGTAGGGTCAGATGATATAGAGAGATTTTTTTTAGGAACTACCACAGGTCAAGCTGGTTTCCAATTAAAGGGATCTAACTTTGCAAAAAAAGAAAAAAAAAGAAAAAATGCAGATTCAGGCCTATGCAAAGCACAAAGATAAACAGCTATGGAACAGAGTAGCTCATATGCATGCAAACTGCTCTCCCCCCAAACTGCTTGATTATTTTTTAAGAGATCCACTTGGACCTATGCAACTATACCTTCCAATCTCTGGCAGCATCTTTGTCCTGTTGTATATTATTCATTTTCTTTTGTATAGGCATAATTATGGCAAAATGAAGCTTAATAAAGGTTTCTTTTAAATGTATTTTATTATCCTCCTCCCAAGCAGCAGCTGCCTTTTCTTTGACTTGGTTTCCTTCATATCATAGTTTTGTTCTGTCAAGATGGAATGAAGTGGTGCTTTAGTGCTGAAGTACTGAATACCAGGACCTCCAGCAGCCACCACAGAGGAGCACAGAGGGCAAAATGGTTTGATTAGCAACAGAAAGCAATGTGGTACGGTGACGTTGTGAGGTGCTGTCCTCTGCCTGCATGACCATTTCGGATCCCATCCCCATCTCTCTCGAGGCTGCCTGCCTGGACGCAGTCCTGTGCAGCTTGCTCTAGCAGGGGAGCTGGACAAGATGATGTCCAGAGGTCCCTTCCAACCCCTGCCATTCCGCGAGCTCTGCCCTCCCACCTCGTGCCCCGCACAGCCCCATCCCTCTCTGCTTCACAGCCACCCAGGCACGTCCCGGGGCTTGCCCAGCCAGGCACCGACCGCTCTCGCACGCCAGCGTAGGGTTCAGTCTGCTCACCCCCCAAACCAACTCGCTGCCAGCTAACAGGCAGGCAGCGCTGGCTCATGGCAGCAGCAAGACTGCAAGGGGCCCGGGCCAGACCAGCTCAAAGTGCCGTGGAAACGTTACCTCTACCTTTACAAGACAGAAGACTCCAGAGAACCAGATTCAACTAGGCCTTGAATAAAACTTTCCTAAGAGCATGAGACACTACTTTCTTTCAAAATACACTAGAGTACATGAGATTATTTACAATCTCTCTACTCACATGACTATTTAACCAACAACTGTTTCAATTATATGGGCAAATTCCCTTTTTCTGTATGATTAACCTTTCTTCCCTTCATCCTATACATACAGAAAGCCTTCTAAGACTGTAATTCACTATTTCCTTCTTTCAAAGACAACAAAACTTAAAGGAAAATGTTTTATGGCTTCTCCAGATTTCATGGGAACAGGCACTAATTAAACTAAAGCATGCAAAAGCACTAGATCTCTTTGGTCTATTTTGCCTCTTTTTACAGGGAGTTTAGATATACAAATCTATTTCCTGGCTTCCAACCAAGACGTCCTGTTAATGATGATTGCACCCACTCATTTGGGTTGTTTCTGCAAATTCAGCTCCTCAATATTCACAATGTCATCCCATAAGCACTGAAATGGGACATACTTACATAGTTAGTCACCAACCAGAATGCTGAGCAAAGGTAGGAAACATACAGAAAAATACTGGGGGCTTGGAGGGGGTGCAAAGTGAAGGATGTGTGCAAAAACATAACAAGTTACAGTAAGAGACATGGGGGGGAAAAAAAGAAAAGAAAGATGGCATATTTCATCCCTGAGCCGCCCCTGGCAATGCATGTGTTAGAGAAGAGTTCATACTCTTTCAAGAGAAGCAAATGTTGTATATCCAAGTCATGTATACACCAGTTTAGTTTTTAAAGCCAGAGAGGTAATAATTCCTCTTTACACCAGCTTTGCTAATCACACTCGGGAGTAATGTGCAGAGTTTTCTTTCATTTGACTGTAAAAGAAACAGCAACATTGACAAATTACAGAGAACATATAAATGACAAAACCAATAGACTGTATTATCTTTGAATTAAGATTAATGCAACTTAATATATGCGTCTTAGATAAAAGATGGTAAATGTGAAATCTCTTAATTATCTTTGCATGTTAATGCACAGAGGGGATACTGGAACCTTATATTAGAGGCTAAACCAGAGTATTTTTACCACAGGTTAGCATCTCTCGCTGTTAATTACCTAGATTATACCAACATCTACACTCAACTTGTTGAAACTAGAGGCTAATGTTAATTAAAAAGTAATAAGCTTTTACAGCATACTTTAAACTTGGGCCCCACTTGCTGTGTTTCTTCCTGTTATGTGTTCTGGCACTAAAACCAGTATTGCAACTTATAAATTTACAGTTTAAAAAAAAAAAAAAAAAGGAACATGAGAACTCTATTTAAAAATCTTGCTTGTGTTGCTGTCATGAGCATCAAAACACGAAAAATCCAAGAATTTCGGATTACTTCACTGATTGCCTGTTCCTTCCTGCTAGGGCCAGAACTTGTTGCGTGGTCTGGCATCGCTATGTAACGGGGAGAAAAGTTCCTTGGCCATCTAGCACACGCTGCAGGTAACCACCCCGCCTTCTGGGGGTTGTCTTCCCGTACAACAGAAATTGTTTCTATACGTGTGTAAATCATCAGGTGGCCCCACTCTACACAAAGCCTAAGGTCATCAGCATGGTATCGCTTCATTTTGAACAACTGCCCTTCCAGCTATGGTGAAACTCTGGTCCTCGTGCCAAAAAAAAAAACCAAACCCCAAACCAAACAAAACCAAAACAGAAAACCCAAGCCATTCAATACTACTTTCCATAAGCAATTCAAGTGCATTTGCCTTCTCGTCTCTCTCTGCAACGCTGCGCTGCCCCTCACCCGGCCACGCTGTACGGCAGCTCCTCGCTGCGCGGACCGGCGCTGCCCTCAGGCCACGCGCTGCCTCCCGCCGCCCG
>KL285657.1:4136-14919 GCA_000699545.1 Podiceps cristatus
TTGTGTTTCTCATCCAATATTAGAAATCCTTTTGATGCTTATTCATTCATCCATGACTTCAGCATCACACAAAATAGTAATAGTTATAAAAATAATTGTATGATGTAATGACATAACAGAATTTGGTATTATCATATTTGCTGTTACTTGCAAAGTTTAGTTATCTTTAGGATATTTTGGCCCAATGATTTGATGGCTTTACTGTGGAAGACTGCTACCTTCATAGTCAACACTGTAGAGGACTGTGTAACCTTTGGTTATGTGAGATGACAAACTGACAGTTCAGTTAAGCTGTGAATGAGCAGAGAAACTGAATTCAGAATGAAGCAGCCAAAGTATCACTTAATAAGTTTCAATCTATGATTACTTGCAAATCAAACTACACTTATTTTTATTCCCATTCATTTTAACCGTGATGAATGAGGTGAAGATAAATTTCCAGAACTGGCTGTTGAAAAGAAATGGACAGTCAAGAGAACCAGTAAGCAGAAACTACTTTTCCCCACTATCTGGTGTGATTGGTTTAATTTATCAATGACTGGGTTCAAACATTGCAACTAAACCACACATATCATAGCATGGTTTGGGTTGGAATGGACCTTAAAGATCTTCTAGTTCCAACCCCCCTGCCATGGGCAAGGACACCTTCCACTAGACCAGGTTGCTCAAAGCCCCATCTAGCCTGGCCAACATTTTCCAATCTTTTTTGCATAGTTTTCAATAACGATACTGATAATAACTAAATAACTTTTTGTGACTTAATAAAAGAACCTTAGACAGATCTGACCTTTGTCAAGTAACAAGCAACTAAACTCAGGCTCTATAAGGTGTCATAACATAGAACTGAATCATCTGAAAACATTTAAAAACTTAAATGTGGCTCCTATTTGAAAAAAGATTTTTTTTAGAAACGTATTTAGGTTTATTAATAGAGAACCCTTTGATAATCAGGGGAAAAAACCAAAATAACATTAATTTATTGTAATTTGACTGATATTGATCAGTAAATAATCAAAGTAAAATAACTTAATCTTCACACATAATGAGACAAAATACCACAGAGAAAGTAAACATTTAACTTGTATTTCTATATGATACAAAATAGTATATGTCTTCTTCTAAGGTATTGGAACGTACCTGGAAAAACAGTGACTCTCTTGTTTCTCAAGAGGATTGTTCCCACCAGTTACCACATCAAAATTAGCCCTGGAGAGAAAAATAACATCAAATTTGAAGGACTTTTCATAGAAATAAAAAATGTCAAACTTTTAATTTACACCTTTGTCTAAGAGTTAACTGGGTTTATGGGGTAATTAATGATCTGTTTTATTTTGTAGTTCTCTTTTGCAATGAGAATGCAATGCCACTAAAGTGCCTAGGTGGAGGTGAATGAGAACTACATCTGGCTTTAGAAGCACCTCATATTCTTGTCTCTAAATAATCCATGGTAAGAAGTATGCTCCTAAACTGGGTTCTCTGAATTAATATTCCTGAGCTATCTTCTGTCCATTAGCTGTTTATGGAATGAAGTTCCCAATTTAAAAGCAGTGAATAAGTCAGTTGAGGTCTTCTGTTGCAGAAAGGAAACATCAAGGAATCTATATTGGTTTATCTGAGATCTCACTTTATAATTTGGAAAATCTCGATATTTTAACCTCTGTTTCATACAAAATGAAATTTCTGCTGTCACTGCATGAAATTCACCTTTAGTACAAATACATCAAACAAACGATGGTAGAAAATGCATGAAAAACATCTTCTTAATATAAAGAAATAAGTGTTTTCATGCCTATCAATGGCTATGATTTTTCTTACCAGTGATTCATGTCTGCACTGGACAATATTTTTTGGCTACCGTAGATGTTTAAAAGATGTGAAAATGATTCTGCTTATTGATTTCTCTTCATACTTAGCAGATAAATCAATAAGATGTGAAGATGAGGCTCCATTAAAATGATTTCTGGTGACATCACTTTTGCCTGAAAGTTTCCACAATAATGACTCTTGATTTTCTCTGTGAGAGGTCATTCAAACAAAGGACCGCAGTAAAACCATGTCTTTTGTGGGTTTAAGCCATAATTTCTTCTTTTAGGATACTTTTATGTATTAGTTAATGCTTCTGCTACAATATACATACAATTTGTTCAGATAAAAACAGAAAGAAGAAAGAAAAAAAAAAAAAAACAAAAAACAAACAGGTACATTATTTCATTGTGCGGGTTAAATAACCCAAACTGACCCTACCTCTCAAACATACGACTGCTATAGTCTAATACAAGAAAGCCAGCAATGTAAATGTCTGTCAGAATGGCTATATAAACACAGCAGTATAGAGATGCCAAAGATGAACCACCCTTTGTGAAATTGTTGTGGAAGCTGCAATGATTAATGTGGAGGAAGACCTAATGGCAAAACTTCTGCAGGCTTTGTTCCCTGAAAGATTCTTAACCAGAAAGATTCTTGAAAAGGGTCTGGTCTCCAGACTGCACACAATCCTCAAGCTGAGGTTTTTGTGGTTAACACCATCTTACTATTGCCCCAATTGCCATACTAAGTACCTCCTCAAGGATGAAGATTCCTTACTGCAAGGCACTGTAGAAAGAGAAAAAGGAGGGTCCACACACAAAACTTTCTACAACCTGTGTGTGACACAAGGTGACAGGGAAGTACTGGAAGGGTATAGAAGGATGCTACTCGGACAAATAAAAAATTATATAATGACCTAAGTACTGCTGAAATTATGTTATAAGCTTTATTTTCAAAGAAAATTTGAAAAGTGACGTGAAAGGGTTATGGTGTGAGATGGCTTTTCATTGTCTGTTGGCTTGCTTAGTCACCAGTGGACAGTACCACTGTTCCTGGCAAGAGAGCTATCAGGGGTTGGGATTGAAGAACCATGCTTAATCAAGTTTAGGTTGACCTCAGGTGACTATACATCCTTAAGACACAAGACAAACTGGTGGAAATTTTATTTTTTAACACAAGAGAGACAGATGGAATTGAGATGTAGATCAGGTAATCACATAGTCAATGATAGGAGTTTTGTGGGATTAAAAAGAGAATCCTGTGTAGAAAGAGTGAGTGAAAGGTTTGGAGAAGACCTAGGAGAAAATTGAATCATCAGGGAAGAACAATATTTCAAGAAGAGAATGGTGGCAGTATTGAAGGCATCTGTCAGATTGCAGAGATGAAGACAGAGTACAGGTTCTGAGGCTTGGCTAAGAATAGGCCATTAAAAATTTTGGCATGTGTGCTTTGAATCGATCGAGTGCAAAGGATGTAAGGCAGAGCTAACAGGTCTGAGCATGGAATTGAAGGAATTGAAAACAGCATGGTAAATAAGAATAAAGATAAATGAGACCAGGAAGGTAAAGTGGTCTTTACAGAAGCAAATGGGCTAAAGTGTGAGATTGTTTGTTTTAAATAGGAAATATCAGAGCAGGATTGTATAATGAGGATGGGAAAAATAAAAGCCACAGTATATGAGAAACTTAGGACAAAAGTAACATGACAGTGAATGCAAGAATGGTCAGCAGATGTGATGAGATGCAATGAAGTGCAGAGGTTGGATAGAATTTTTCAATCAATGTCAAGAGGGAAGAAAGGAAAAATGAAAAATAAGCAAAAGAGACGAATAAGGTCATGTTGCAAGTTTGATAATTTTATCTTCAAAGAAGCTATTAAGAGTGTGTGAAGGCACAGCATGTAGGATGTAGAAGATTAGAGATTTAAGTGTGTCATGATGAAAACATGACAAGAATCAGCTATGAGAGGGATGGGAGCAATCAAGAATTCATTGATACTCGTAGACTACAGGTAACAGAAAGCCCAAGTGAAAGAGCCTAGTAGGCTACAGAAAGTGTATTGGGATTGCAGAGGGGAAATTCAGCAACCAAATGGTTTGGAAAAATAGGACATGGTAGAGATCAATCAATTAAATTCTCTCTGAGAGAATGGAAAACCAGCATGAAAATCTAGAGTCAATGGAGACACCATCCACTAGAAGGATTGGGGGAAATTGCCCTGAGGATAACCACAACCACAGACCAGAGGGAGCTGGGCTTCAATGACTTTGGCAAGCTTAAAGATCTCAGCAGGTCCCCAGTGATTATCCTCAGATGTCTAAGTGCCTTTTTGTACCAATCATCTCCTCATATATGAATTTATCCAGACAGAAACAATGCAACTATTCTAGCTACTCTGGTCTTTTTTCCTTCTTCTAATGGGAAAAATCATCACTGACATTTGTACAGCAATGAAAAAAGGTAGGAACAAATGTAAACCACCTCAAAGCATCTAGGTCATTTTATGTCTAGAGCTTCATTTGGCCTCTGGGTTGTTAACAAACAAGACAAAAGTGCAGTTTCTGTCAAATATGAGAGACTATTTTAAATGAGAACTTGTTCTATTTTTCCAACCATGCAATTCATGACAAATATTCAAGAAAATTATCATTAACATCACTACATGAAGATTTGTGATAAGCAGAAGCAAAAATATTTAAAATATTAAATGCAGAACTACACACAACAAAAGGATTGTAGGGTATTTGGTTTTGCTTTTGTTCCATAGTATGAAGCTTACAGAGAAAGTTTTAAGAGGCAGCTTCATGAGAAAGTGTTCTCCCAAGAAACTGGGACCATCTCCTTCAGGGAGAAAGATATTGCAAAACCAATCAGCAGAAGTCTTTTTAATATAAGTCAGTCTACTTGGTTTTCCCTGGAAGAAGGGCAATATTGCTTTGAAAGACGGGGATCCCCATCTCCTCGTTGGCACTTTGATGTGCTGCCAGTGCCCTCCTATGGCAGAGAACTACTTTTGGATTAGAGCAATGCAGAGCCTCCTAGACAGGAAGATCTCACCAGCTATGTACGAGAGCAGCCATTCCTGTATTGCCCATCACCGTGGGGTATAGTGTAGTGCTTCTGGAAACACTGTCCTATCAATATGTAAGAAACTCAAGTCCATATGCTAATCAAGAAACCATTTGTAATGGAACCATCTTTCCTCGCAGGGATCTTCCTAGTGTGCAGCACTGTTGCGATTAACTGGCTGAAGTAGTCAAAAGGTTTTCTCACTTGTTCCTTTGATACCCCCACCCCCATCCCTCTGAAACAGCTGGTATTGGCTAATCTATCCTGGCAAATCCCCTGCCCTTTATCTCATGACAGATCTGGTCTTACTCTGGGATCACACGTTATGTGAAAAGCCCATCTGAACGTGTGACATTACTTCATACGCTTTGGTTGTCCTACTGCACCAGGGCTGAACCAGTAGCTCAGAGCTTATTTATTATTTTCATCCCTTATAGATAATATGCAAAAACAGGCACTAGATGAAGCGGACATTCACTGAAGAGATCTATATTTATTGAAAGGATCTATACTATTAGTTGAAGCAGAAAGGTACATCTCACAAGAGAAGCCTCTGCCCTATAAACCAGCAACGAGCTCTGTGTGCCAAGCTCCAAGGTGAACATTGGGTTTCCAATGTCTCATCCAATATTTTGCTAATGCCAGCTTTCCTGTGAGACCACTGCTCACTGGGTGGCATTTCTTCCTATCCAGGCCCCTTGATACCAGCTCTTCCTCTGCCTATGCAACTGATGTGGAGTGCAGTCTATCACACCCAGGCTGCTCTGGAGGGCTTAGAAACTTGCACATATATCCCCGGTCTGGAAGTTTGCCAGTCTGGGGGGAAAAAAAAAAAAGGCAACCCTAGAACAGCAAAACAGGTGAATGAGCTCTTTAAATCCTCTTCTTACAAGCTAAATTCTACACTAGAAGTGTGTGAAGGTGGTGGTGTCTCCTTCCTAAATTTCCAAGCTGCACAGTAGCCAGTGACCTTCACCAGCATTTTCTATCGTCACGGTGATTTTAGGGCACACAATGTTGAACATAGGCTGCAGGTCCTTTTGGGATCATGCCTTCGGTTGTTAGAGAGGTGCCGGCCCAATTCTGGGTCCTCAAATAATGCTACACAATCAAGGAGAGTTGGCTTAACAAAGATTTGTGATGGGGCAAGGCTGTTAATTTAGCATTTTGGCTTCCTCTGCTGTAGCTCAGGCTGCAAATGGTGTTGCCATCTGCTTTCTGCTGTGTCCTCATCCAGGCTATGAGATGTGCCCTTGAGAGACTGAAAAAAAGAAAAGAAAGAATAAAAAGGACCAGCTTGATTTCAGGCTGCAGCTTGAAGTTTGTGCCAGTCATTGGCAGAACGCTTTGTTAGTGGGCAGCCATGGGGTGTTAAGACAAATGGCTGTTCTGCTATGGAATATATTTTCCAAGAAAAATGTTGGGATTTAGCCACGAGACTCTCATAGGCATAATGTGAATCAATCTGGAGGTTTTGAATGGTCTCCTTGCCTTCTTAAAAGCACATTTCCTCCACTGACAGAAATATATTTGCACTCTTTCATTTTGATTGAGGGAGCTCTGAGAATATTTTTGGCACTTTTTTTTTTTTTTTTTTTTTTTTTTTTTTTTTTGTTGGGGGGGTGGGGAAAGGTAGCTTTTCTCCCCTTAACAACGTTATTGCTTTTTATGACCTGTTTAATCACGCACTTATATAAGATAGAAATAGGAATCTTGGAAAGACCCTTTCTGGAAACTATGTTCCCCGTTTTTTGTCTAAACTGTCATGTGTGAAATACATAAGGATTAAGGGGGTGAGGGAGGGAACAACAACAAAAATCTCACAAAACCTTTTGAACAAAGTTGACATGAAGCATCTGAACCAAATAACCTGTTGTAAAGTAAGATAACTTTCTGTCTTAACTAATCAGACTAATCAAACTCCCAAAATCAGATTAATCTTAGGAGTCTGTGGTGAACTGATGATTTCAGAAGCAAACAGTAGCTGAGGGAGTGGATATGAAACACAGATGAGACAAAAGGGAGGAAAAGAGAAAATAATAAAGGAAAAGAAGAAACAAAATATGTGAGGACATATACAAATTCCTCCTCTAGAGGTTTTCATTATTATTTAATGTCACTGCATTTCATTTCTCATATGTTATTATGATCTGTTTTGAAAGATATGAGATACCACTTTCCTTTTTCTATTCTTTTGTTGTAGGAAAGGCAGAGAATGAAGTGGTATTTACTCTAACATCTAATGACAACATGAGCTTTATATAAAGCTTGGAAGGAGATATTTTTTTTTTCTTACTCTGCATTTCTGAGATTTTACTGCCTTCTGCTATGCATAGAGGTAGAACAGTAATTCTCTTTGTCTGTGTACAGAAAATGACCTTCGTTTAACCAATTGAGCCCTATTGAATAACCAATATCCTGGTGATGACCAGGTAGTGATTTACCAGAATCCTTTCCCTGACTGCTTTGAACCAGGACCTTGAATATCAGTCTCTTGAACCTAATGTGATTTACAATGAAAGGACATTTCCCAAATCTTAAAGAGCTCTAATTGTGCAAGATACTGATTTTAAAAAGTAATTCAAAGTTAATTTACATTAGGTTTTGGCTATACAAGATGGGAATTCCCACATAACTTAATTCCGTACCTCCTTTTTTCCCTCTCTCATATTAAATTTTTAATTTACCAAAACCTTAAACATGGTATTTTTTGCACAGCACTAAACCAACAAAATATCTTTGCCTAGAAGGATGATCGGGGGGGGGGGGGAGGAAAAAAACCAGTCCAGTTCCTTTTGACCATTTTAATTTTTTTAATGGAAATATTATAAATGAAATTTTCATCTGGTGTAAATTTGTGTAGGCTCTGGAGGTACAATTGTTGCACATTCCTGAAGTTTTTTTAATGGAAATATTATAAATTAAATTTTCATCTGGTGTAAATTTGTGTAGACTCTGGAGGTACAATTGTTGCACATTCCTGAATTAACTGTCTTGGCACTACTAAGAAATAAGATAGCAAGGAAGAAGCTTTAAGTTCATGGGTTGCTATAGTATATACTGTAATCCTCACTCTTGGAAATAATAGAGCAATGGTCAATGCAAAATCCATCTGAGGAGGAAATAAATCATTCTTCTATGTGTGCACGTTGAGGTACAACTGATATAAGCGCAGTTGTAAGCATGCAGCTGTTCTAAACTTACCCACCAAACTAAACTAGTGCTGGTTATTGAATTCCAGGCAGCCACAAAAGCAAATAATGAATCTGTTTTCCGTACATTGATATGGACATGGTTATCAAAACCACTTTTTTAAAGTTTCAAATATTTTCACAGTCTTGGGCTTAAAGTTCTTCTAAGAGGAAGGAGTTGGGGTTAAAATTTTGCAGCCTTTAGGTAGGCTACACAATGACATAAAGAAAATGCACATCATTTTTCAGAAGAGACCAGAGAAAGGGGAAAGGAAGAGGGTATGGCTAAACTGCCGGGGAATGTAGGTCATTAAGGTTAAGTAGTAGCTTTCAGAAAATCTAAGGTTCTGTTCAAATGAGAAAAAAATAGAATACAGGTGCTGGCAAGCTGAATGTAAGAGAAACAATGAGATGGACCAAAAAACTCTTGTGTTTGAAAAGTATTTACCAGTAGTTTTTGCACACTTAATATGTTGTTTCTCAAACACATTAAGAGTAAAAAGCCTTCTAAAAGGTCTCTAGAGTCAATAGATAATAAAGGCATAATAGGAACACTCAGAGAACAAAAAGACCAACCAGAACACTAAATTAATTTTCTGCCTTTGTATTCACTGTGGAAGAGCTTGGGGATGTTCCCACACTGGAACCCTTCATTACTGGGTATTCACTGAAGATCTGAATCAAATTGAAGTGTCAATGAATATTACAGAACAAACAACAAAACTGAACAAGAACAAATTGCACCAATCAGCATTTACCTAAGAACTCAAAAGGCGTTCAAGGACCGGAAAGGTGAATAACTGTCAGTGGTATATAAAGTATCAAACCTACTTTCATACCTGAGAACAAGAATATAGCAGATACAGTAAAGATGAGAAATTTTCAAGAAATATACTATGAATGATCCAGGGAACTACAAGCCATTAAGTGTAACATAAAACCAAGAAATCAGTGGTCAAACCAATTTTTTGAAAAGAAAGTCCTTAATGTATATGACAAATTTTGCTGAAAATACAGTTACAAGGTTGTGAGAACAAAAGATTGTGGCTGCAAAGGTTGGTCTAAGAATATATAAAATATACAAAACTGTATCTGGGAAACAAAATGGACAAATAAAATTCACTCTAGGTAAATGTTATATCATAGAATCCTAGAATAGTTTGGGTTGGAAGGGACCCCTAGAGCCCATCTAGTCCAACCCCCCTGCAGTGAGCAGGGACACCTTCAACCAGATCAGGTTGCTCAGAGCCCCGTCCAACCTGGGCTTGAATGTTTCCAGGGACTGGGCTTCTGCCACCTCTCTGGGCAACCTGTGCCAGTGCTTCATCACTCTCATCGTAAAAAATTTCTTCCTTATGTCTAGTCTGAATCTCCCCTCCTTTAGTTTAAAACCATTACCCCTCATCCTATTGCAGCAGGCCCTGTTCATGGCAAAGAAGTACATCAAGGTGTGATAAATAGATACTATTGCCTCTGGCCTAGGAGGTACCTGAAACAGTTTCTGGAGGCTACCTCGGGGGAAATAGCCCATCCTTAAAGAAAATCTTTACACAGCTATTGACTTCTTGTCATGTTAGAAAAAGCAAAACAAAACCCAAAACTACATGTATTTTGACAGATCTTTAGTCTGACGTAATATCACTTTTCTATTTATTGTCTTATAGCTTTCATCCTCGCTTTCAATTGTTAAAGACAATAACAAATCAACATTGCTATCTATTTCAGAAGGCAGTCAATGAAAATTCTGACTGCTCACTTTAGAAGGAAAGCTGCTCAGATATGCTTATTGTTAAAGTTGGAGGGAGTGAGAGAACATAACCAATATACCACTTTAGAAGGAAAGCTGTTCAGATATGCTTATTGTTAATGTTGGAGGGAGTGAGAGAACATAACCAATATAACAAGTAATTTTGAAAATACGTTATTTTAATTTTACAAAGATAGCAAGGCAAATGATTATGTCACTGTTTAAAATAAAATGTCAATTAGAATAATTTTTTTAAACAAAGATGTAGAGAACAGGAAGATCCAAGAAGCAAAATAAATAGAACAGAATAAAAAGAAAAACCTGCAATGCCAATGGACACGTGAAAAAGAAACATTTTGGAAATCTGACTCACAAAAATAAATAGATCAGAATAAAAAGAAAAACCTGTAATGCAAATGGACACATGAAAAAGAAACATTTTGGAAATCTGACTCACATCATTAATTTCTGCAACATGCTTCTCTACCTGGAACATGCATCTGTGCAAGCACACATACAGAGTAGTGAACAGCACGTTATTGGTGAGCTGAAGTTCAGGGGGTCAAAGCTGCACACTCCTACGTCCCTGAAAAGTGCTGGTTTCCTCTTGCTCGCAGCAGCTGCTGCAGAGCCGTGGGCTCGGGCTGAAGTGAACACAGCAGGGTCTGACCGGCAGGTGAAGCTGATGGGCGGAAAATGAAGTCACTGGAGTCAACACCTATTCTATGACAGCTGTTTGTAGGAGACGGTAGGGACCACATTGCCAAATTCAATCCATACTAACTCCAGAAATACAGAAGGATTTTAAATCAAATTTGAGTTTGAAGGTTTTTTTGGAGTGTCCATAACTTTATGGTTACACAACTGAATAACTAAAAAATCCGCTATACTTTGTATGGTACCAAATTATCATAGTGTGTACTTGTGTAAACTCATGTTGTCTACTTGCCCAAGAACAATAGCTCTTTCCC